>MJUU01034872.1:0-87131 GCA_002080025.1 Modiolus philippinarum
TTTTTTGGTTTTTTGGTTTTTGTTTTTTTATATATATATATAACGATACACAAAATATGAGCTTCATTTACATTTCGGTTCATTTTTGATAGCATCAGAAAAAATGTATCAAAAGAGTGACAAATTAAATTCTGTTGCATTTGTCATAGTTTGGTTATATTATTTCAAGTGAATTATCTTTTGACTGATGATCCTGACAACCATATATTAGGAACAGAAAGATGGAAAGTATTCCAAAATTTTAAACTGGATTTGTAAAACAACTAATATTCATTCTTTTGTATATATTCCTGAAGTGGTGGCACTATAAATTAAACTTATACAGTTGTTTTTGTGTTTAAATAAAGTGGCATCAAACAACTGTAAACAAGTTTAAAGCGTTCGTTTATAGTCAAATGTAGCCCTTGGTAACCAAAAAATAATGACTACTTTTTGTATTTGCATACAGAATAATTATGCCGTGATGGGTATTTATTGTATTGTCGCATAAAAAGAAAATCACACCTGCGTTGCGACAAAATGAAAAACGTATGTGGCATTTAATCTATCATTCTTTTCATACCACTTTGTTAATTAGGTTCTCACATTTATTAATGAATGCCTTTATAGGTACATATTTTCTAGTAATTTAGTGGTCATGACGAAAGTATATATTTCCATAGTAACTCTTTTAACAAATACATGTATTTAAAGATTGACCAAATAACGTAGATACATATACAATGCTGTATACAATTCGTAACACAGTGCATTAAAAGAGGAAAGGAATTCTCATCCTAGATATTCGAAATGAATTCTTCAGAAGAAAACTGTACTATATTGCACGCAAATGAAGCCAGAACAGTAGTATTTTCTGTTGCAATAACAGAGAGTTCTTTGGTTATTCTTCTGAATGTATTGTTGATTGGAGTTTACTGTTTGTTGTGTAGGAAAGACAAAGAAATCCCGATCAACATTCTCTACATATCGCTTGGAATTGCGGACCTGATTTCTGGCATACATACAATGTTGCTTTCATTTACGTTATATATGAGCAAGATTCTCCTTTGGAAATTTTATGGTGTTTTTGCTTGGATACAAATCGGGAGTTCCGTAGCATACACTGTTACAGGGTTCATGTTAATGTGGATATCAATCGTGCAGTGCTGCTGTCTTGTTTTCCCACTGAAATGTCGAAAAATCATCACAACAAAATTTGCTGTTGTCAGTTCCGTCGTTGTTTGGCTTTCTGGTATTATTATTGTTTGTGTCGTTCCTTTGTCATTGTGGCGAAGACCAGAAGAAGAGGCATACGAAGAATACACTATGGAAGTTGCGTTCCGTGGACGTATGAATAACATACGTCAATTGAACAACATGCTATCAGTCGCTTTTATAGTTGGCATTGTCATTTCAAACACAGGCTCTGTTGTAGTTATTGGAAGAAGAAACCTGCAACTTCGCTCAAATAAAAACACAAATTCTAAACTCAGACAACGACAGATTAGAAGAAACAAGATTGGTACACTTAGAGTGAAGACAAGCAAGCTGACTGGAAACGAGGATGTTCCAGAGGCAAGCACAAGTACGGGAATTCATGACAAGATGGCAAGAAACAAGGTTAGTACACTTGGAGCTCGGACAACCAAGATGATTGGAATCGGGGATGTTCCAGTAACATGCACAAGTAGGGGATTTCATAGCAAGATTGCAGGGAACAAGGTTGGCACATTTGGAGTAAAGAAAACAAAGCTTAGCGGAATCGAGTATGATCAAATGGCAAGCACAAGTACGGGATTACATGGCCAGAGTACAAGGGACAAGGTTGGCACATTTGGAGTAAAGAAAACAAAGCTTAGCGGAATCGAGGAAGTGGCAAGCATAAGTACGGATTTCCATGAACAGATTGCAAGGAAGAAGGTTGGTAAACTTGGAGCACAGACAGCAAAGTTGACTGAAATTGAGGATGTTTCAATGGCAAGCACAAGTAAGGCATTTCATACAAATATGAAATCAACTGATGGCAAAGGAAGTAATGTAGAAATGGAGACGAATCCATTACATGGGTCCAACGCCTTCACAAAATGCACTTCAACGCAGATGAACCATCAAAATCTGACGAAGGGGAAGAAGAAAGATATGGTAATTAGGATGCATTGTGAAAACAAGGGTAATAATAAACCATTTTATATGATTCTCATGAGAGTAGGGCTTTATTTCATCTGTTTAGTTCCTTACATGGTTTTGGTAAACAGTAAGCATACAGGTGAACTCTTCTTGTCCGAAAACTGTAGGGTTTTCCGATTCTTCGCCACTATGTTTATTTACACGAGTTCACTCATAAATCCGATCTTGACACTTACAATTATTCCAACATTTCGGAAAAAATGCAGAATATCTTGAATAACTTAAGAAGAAACAAAACTGAACCCGCCCAAATGCTTGGAAAAAATGACAGAAAGCACTGAAAACCCTTCAGACAAAATTAAATGGACCCCCTCCCAAATTTGTGTAAAAAAAGATAAGAGACACTAAAGTGCTTCAAACAAAACAAAATTAAACTCAACCAGATAACAGTGTTCCTTTAACGAAGAAAAATTAATTTGAAATCATTTAAAAAAATAGGATGTGAGGTATTAGCCCAAAAAATATCCAAAAACGTGTTCTACCCGAAGACAACATGTAATACCACATACAGGTAAAATGGTTTAGAAACGGACTTTTTTACATCTTCTTCAGCTTCCCTGGCTGGAGTAAGGATGTGCTTTTTACATCATAAGACCCCTGTTGTCCGTCCGTCATAAACTTTTCATTCAAAGATCTTTTCTGGAACCCCTGTAATGTCCGAAACTCATTCAAGATGTCCGCCACTAGGGAAATTAGTTTAACGCTAGACCTTCTGAAAACATTTCCTCAGAAAATAACTTTGCCAATTGTAACCATACTTCGTCACAAAGATGTCTAGTTGGTTCGTCCGAAAAATGTGTCGGCAAGTCTACATCGCTTCCAAGATTGCCACGAGCGGGAGAGATAATTTAGCATTGGAACCTATGGGAAAACATTCAAAAGGCCGCAACGCCAAAATTTGCTTAGAATAGGCCTTTTGTGGTCCCCTTTATAATTATGTCAGGCAAGTAAACCCTTAATCAAAGATAATTTGGGGAAACTAGTTGGACCTTATGGGGCAATATATTCATACGTCTTTTTTAGAGAGTTTTTGGCGTATTTGAACCATACTAAGGTACAATGGTTCTTAGATGGTCCCCTTCCTACAATGGTCTTTAGATAGTCCCCTTCAAGAAACGTGACAGTAGGGTTGCACCCTATTAAAAATAACCCCCAGTGGTGATCGAAGTCTAACTTTGATCATATGAAATTATGGTCTGTTAAAAAAACTTGAATATGTGACCTTTTGACATCGGGATTATATGACAGTCTATGTCAGCAATGTTCAAGGTGGGCAATAAAAGCTCTTTATTCAAGTTACTCATAGGGATCGCAAGTAAATACACATAAAGTTGTAAGGTTCAGCATTTCAATTTATATTTATTTTACATTTATTTTACAATAAAAAGCACTTTTTGCTACAAACTCAACTGCTGGGTTAAGGTTGTGCCGATAGCAGGTCTGACTGCCCCTAGTTCCTATCGTTGTTAACACTTGTCTTTATTTTTTATCTTAACAAGTAAAGGCATATTTAGAGTATGTTTAGTTCCTTGAAGGATCACGACCAGTGATTAAGTTTTCGTTTAATGTAGGCGTGTCTACTTGTAATTCTTTTATTTATGACATTCTTCATATTTCTATAAATAGGTGATGCATTTTCGTACATTTGATGTGCAAGTAATGCATTTGTTTTTGTCAGAATAGTCTTTATTCTGTTTTAAGTTCTGTTTGGACTTTATCAGACACGGCATCCATTGTGGAACATAGTTTAACAAAGAATCCTATCAGAAAAACTGGAAGTATATTCTTCTGTGAATGCACTGAACAAATAAAAATTAAACCACTCTAATATTCGTTGGGTTGTGACTTTCAAAGTACTAGGATTTTTCTGTTCGGACCCTAATTCAAGATGGCCTCCAGCGGGAAACATAGTTTAACACAGGACCATAAAGGGAATGTTTTTAAAATGTTCTCCTTTGAAACCAACCAAACTTTGAACATATTAGAAATACTTTCAAAGATCTCTACAACCACTGAGCCAAGTAGTACCGAAATTGGTCTCAATAGTTCTATGGTGGTTAACGTCAAAGTCTGTTATTTTTATATTCGTAATTATTTCAAGATGGCTGGGAGCGGAGAATATAGTTAAACATGGTTTTCTAATGGAAAGGCATTCAAAGATCTCTAAAACAACTGATACAGTTGGAACCAAACTTTAAACCTATGAGAAATGCAGTCAAAGATATTATGTATCTCTGCAAACACTATGTCAATTGGAACAAAACTTCCTCTCATTTGTGTTTGGGTAGCCTCCTTAAAAGTTTAAGATTTTTATGTTCGTAACTCATTCAAGATGGCCGTCAGTTTGGAAACATAGTTAGCAAGGGACCCAATGTGAAATGCATTTAGTTCTTCTTTGACAAGACTCAGCCAGTCAGAACCGGACTTTGTCACAAAAGTCCGAAGTTGGCCCCTTTCAACGTTTGTAATATTTATATTCGTGTCTCATTTGAGATGGTCGCAAGCGAGGAACATAGTTGAACAAAGATTAGCCAACGATGGCCTCTGAAAGCACTGAGCCAGTTGAAAAAAAAACTTGATACCAATGATCCTTATGTGGCCCCTTTCAAATTCGTCATTTTAAGACTCGGGCCTCATTCAAGATGGGAGCCAACGGGGGTCAAAGTTTATCATAAGGCCCTTAAAATGCATTCATAGATCTCAACTTAAACCGCTGAGCCAGTTACAAACTTTGCCACATAAGTCCTTAATGTGGTTCCCTTCAAAATCGGTCATTTTAATGTTCATACATTTTCCAAGATGACCTCTATCATCGAAGTTTATTATTGGACCAAAAGGGAAGTCCTTCAAAAAAATTTTTCCTTTGAAACCTCTTTTACAATTTCAATGAAATTTTATCATTGTAGTCATTGGTTGACCTTCAAAAGTTTGTGATTTTTTAGTCTCTTTCATTGACGGGGAGGTATATTGAGATACACTTGTCCGTCATTCCGTCCGTCTTTTATTCCATGTGCTATTGTTTTCGCCATAAAATTGTCTGCTTTGGTTGAAGATATTTATTTGAAATCTTTGTTGTACTAAGTTGTTTGTTGTTGGCGATTTTTAGTAATCTGCAATATAAACATTGTTTGATGGGCCATTGATTTTTTACTGTATAGGTCATTATGGTGCTATTTACGTCACAAAATTATATGGTCTGCCAGAAAGGGTTCATTTGGGATTTTTGAAATTTGGCATGCTGCACTTGTACCGTGTTTTGTTCACGCGCAATTAAATTTGCTATTCGACCACAGCTCTTGTTAATGTTCGTATCTCATCCAAAATGGTTATAGTGGGAGACTTAAATGAACAATGGACGTAATAAAAATGCATCTTCTCCTCAGATAACACAGCCAACTGAACCAAAGTTTGGACCCTAAAGTAAAGAACATCTCTTCTTAAACCACTGAGGGAAGTGGAACCAAACCTTGTCATAACAGTCCTTCGGTATTCCTTTTTAGAGTTTGTGATTTTTTTATTTGTAACTATTCCAGAATTGGCTCCATATGGAACATTGTTTAACATAGGAATTCTAGGGGAATGCATTCAAAGATTTTCTCTTCTGAAATTTTATCAAAATAGTTCTAGTTCCTTTGTGATTATCTATAAAGTTTGTATCCTATATCCCGTCTCAGTAATTGTTGGACATTGGATTACTATCCATCCGTCCGGCTGTAAATCCTTCCGATATTTACCGTCACAAAATTTTCTGCCATGTTTGAAGGTATTTAATTTACGTTTGTTATGTTTCTTTTTTGTGATGAGTTGTGTATAGTACGCGGCTAAAGTACTCTCCCATATCAACTTATGTTTCCTGAGACTTATTTTTACTGTTTAGGTCATAGTGATAAAAAAAAAATTCCCAAAATCTTGTGGACTGCTTGAAAGGATCTGTTTGAAATTTTTAAAGCTGCTTTGTGAATTGAGTTGGATGCTGTAAAAAACTTAGTGCTCTCCTGCTTAAGCAATTTCTAGTAATTTTTGTCCTAATAGACATTACCTCACCCCTTCAAAATCTTTATTTTTAAGACTGTTTGTCATCTATAATGTTAGCCAGTAGGCTAACATAGATAAAATTGGACCAAAATGAAAATTAATGCAAATATTTCTTCTAACATCGCTTGAACCTTTTAATTAAATGAATCATTAGGTTTTACTTTGCAAATTTTGTGATTTTTATATTCATACCTGGTCCAAGATTGTTACCAGCGTGTCATATAGTTCAGCTTATGACCTTATTGAAGATCAAGTCAAAGATCTTCCCCTCTAAAAAAATATTTTAACTATATTTGATTATAAAAATTTCTGATTTTGTTCCTTACAGTGGTTGTGATTGTCGCGTATCAACCTGTTCAAGGTTACCGCTATATCAGAACAGTGTTTTCAAAGGTTTAAAAAATGGATAACAGGAAACACCTACAATGGCCGATATTTATAATTACATGCATCAATCTGCAAGGGAACGACACACGAAATACACGTATAAGTCTAAAGACAAACGTAGACAACGATTGGAACTCGGGACAGACGGACTTGGTACCGGCACTAGCAAAAGCCAGCGGTATGGTTAAATCGGTTTATGGGTACACAAACATCCCCTTTATCTAGCCCGTTTCCCTATAGTATAAAAACATACGAATAAAACCAAATACAGGTAGACTACTAACTCCATGACCACAATCTTGAAATGAGAGAAAAAGACAATACGCAATTTTGAAAGATGGGTCAAGGGGTGCTCGCCGCTAAACGCCGGCTAGCTCATGGAGTCTAGTCTGCTGGTAGAACACTGTCGCACTACGGAAGAAAAATCAAACTCAAAACTTCCCGAAGGGATTGGTCAAGAATCGTTGACATCGGCAGTATCAGTGAAAGGCCAGTATGTGCAAAATGTTCAGGTCACTGGGTCTCAAAGTTAATTTAACGGACGCAATCAGAATATCTAGCCGATATCTCCTATTACGCAAAGAATGTAAGTTACATTCCAGTTTTTCCGGATTTTTGATCAATTTCTTTCATTTCTTAACAACATTTCCGTAAAATTGAGGACTAGAAATGCCCGTAGTAATAATCTGTTTACGAGTAACGCCATATTTAGATATAACATGTTCATATCTATTACAAAACTTCATAAATTTATTCAACAACTCATGAAATCTGTAACCCTGTTGTAAAAGTTTGGCTGTGATAGTACGGTAACGTTCATTGAAATCATCAAGAGTAGAACAAACTCATGCGAATCGGACCAGTTGAAAAATATACACCCTGCAGGATGGAGCAAAGGGAATGTCGCCGTCAAGAAAAGGGAAATTAGTAATAGTGAAATCAAAATCATCCCTTTTATCATATAGTTTGGATTAGATTTTACCAGAGTCAATAATGATAGTCAGATCCAGAGAAGGGCAACATTTGGTATCATTGTTAGCTTTATTTAATTTCAGCTGTTGTGGGTAAATAATGTCTACATCAGCTAAAGAACTGGGGATTATCAATAGTAAGGATATCGTCAATATACCTGCTGTTATCATTGAAAATAGAAATAAGTTTATCACTGTTAGGTAGGGTTCCGTTTTGAATTTTTTTCATGAAATCTCGTTCGTAACAGAAAAGAAAAAGATCTGAAATGAGAGGTGCACAATTTGTACCCATGGGAATACCTATGACCTGTTGAACAGCAAAAGATTGAGTGCATTAATCATATCATCAAATGTCCAGGAACAATTATTATATTAGGTTATATTAGAGAAGAATCCTTGCTTTTTGTTAGAGCAAATGAACTGCAGACCAGAAAATTTAAAAGACCATTTAATAAGTTGTCCCAATTTTCATTTAATCAAATTATGTGGAAGGGTAGTATAAAGAGTAGAAAAATAATAGCTGTCGATAGATGAGACTAGTCTTTGAATAGATTGTAGTTTATCTAAAACTTCAATAGAATTTTTTACACTCCAAAAGTAATTTACACCAGAGTTTTGATAAGTTTTTTCACAGTATTAAATAACCAACTCCTTTATACAAGTAAGTGAACTAGTTCAATGGATGGATAAATTGGTAGCAGAACACTTACATGTACTAGATGTTGAAATAAAATGATGTTTGAAGGGATTTTTGTGAAGCTTCGGAACCCAGTACATGGTAGGTAAGATGTTATCTTTAGGTGGAACTTTAAGCATTTCTGTATCCTTATAATGTAGTTTGGTTAACGTTTTTTTCGTCCCAATTGGCACGTTTGAAAGTGTCTGACTTGTCCAGTTCGTTTTGTTGGACATCGATGTAGTATTTCTTTCAGACAATAGCAACGTTGTTAGAAGCCTTATCAACAGGTACAAAAACATATTTTTACCAAGATCCCTCAGTTTTGACTTAATTCTATTGACACACAGCTTAGGAGGTGACTTAACATTATTATCTTTATAAAAATCTATTCTGTTGGTGACCTTGGTAATAATTTTATCTTCAAACAAATTTAGAGCATGCTTGGCTGTACTTTCTACCGTAATTGGTTACAGCGTCTTTAATTATATCAAAACGTGCTTGACAGTTTTTTGAAGGCGGACGATATTTAGGCCCTTTCCTAAAGATTTGTCTGACTTCCTTATCTACAATGATGTTAAGATTCCCCGTTAATATATGTCCACAAGGGTCATAGCGATATGGTTACGTGGAATAGTCTCAGCTGCTAGGGTAGTTCTTCTCGAAATAAGCATCACATGTAATAGAAGAGTAATTGAAAAAAATGTTTCTAGTAGGTTTTTTATAAGAAAAGGAAAGGACAGCAATGTCCTGGTCGTCTAATAGACGGGAACAACGGTCCCATTAATGCATTCAGATGTCTTTTTGAAAATTATAACCCTAATGTTCAAACAAACTTTCTCACAATAGTATATGGATTCCCCTTAAAAGAGGTGTATTAATATGGTTATTCCTCGTCCAACATTGAGGCCAGTGGTAACATAAATTAACACAAGACCATATTGTCTCTAAGTCGTGGTCCGAGTGAGCAATACTATCTCTTTAAAGCCACTTGATATTATTTGGATTATCGGGGTTTTTTTTTTTGGTTTTTGTTTGTTTGTTTGTTTTTTTTTTTTTTTTGAGTTTTCATAAATTACAATTAATATTTAGACATAGCCATTTATAAATGTGTAAACGAACAAAATTTAACAAAAAAATATTAAAAACATAAAGCATATTGTATGTTACAAATCAAATTGATCACAATGTCCGTAGCAATAATTCTATTGGTGTAGCATGGTAATGATTGACATCGTAATGTGTTATAATTATATGTAAACATACGTCTTTTGCATATTTGTATGGAAGGTAATGGCATGCGTATAAATAAAATATTATTTCATTAATTATGTTAATATTACATTGGTTTGCCAAACAATATATGTTTTTATTGCATTTTTAACAAAAACAATATTTATTAGACAATGAAAGGATATGGAGTAAATGCACATAAGACAAAGTCTCTTCATATTCATCCAAAACAAGCAACAATATCTATTAGAATTTCAATCCCTCCCAAACATTTACAAAAATGGTGCCAACTGTCATGTTACTTAATAAAAAACATAAGTAATAATGACAAAAAAAAACAGAAATTAGAACAATATATCCTTGGAATTTAATTACCATTTTTGACGTTACAGGATTTCTTTAGCGTGTTTGGACAAAAAGTTTGTCGAGTGTAATTTCTTTTGTAAAATATTGTTTGAGGCGAGATAAAAAAATAGTTTAAAATTCCATTTTTCTTTGTGGGTTTGTTATTTATTTTTAAGGCTAGGTTGTGTTACATTTCATTTTTTATTCATTGCTATAAATGACTGAAATAAAATTTGTGTTTTTTCTTTAAATGCTCAATTATTGCTTGTACAGGTAGTGTTGTTTTATTTTTTATCGTTTCATTGTATTGTTTACGCTACATCAAATTGGTGTTCCGTTTTATTTTTAACCTTTTTTAATCTTTTCATGATGATAGTTTAGCTTGATATATATTTTTTTTTTGTTGTACCTTAAACAACATAAGAAGCGCAAAACTGACATGTACTTCTATGTATTTCAAAATTCGAAAGCAAATATCTCTCCTTAGTCTTAATGGAACATCATCTTACACTTTGTTGCTTTAATCCGTGTATGGCACTGGGTAGATTTCCTTGGTACTGGATTTGGCTTCCATTTTGGAATATGGCTTTTATTATTACTTGATTTTAATGCTGCTGATGAGAGGTTACTCCTTGAAACACGTGTACAGCATAACAAAAGTTACCGTTTTTATGCAATTACAAAAACAGGAAAACTACGGTATTTTTTTATATTTCTCTATTCATTGGTACAAAACTCTAGAAAAAGTGAAACATTTTTTAAAAATTTTTGATTTAGAATTTTCAATTTCATTTTAAAAAAAACAAACTTTTTCTTTCACAAAAAAATGCAAAAATTATCAACGGAATTTGAACCTAAAAGACGCATTATCTTGTAACTGTTGATTATAAACTTTCCGAACAAGCTTGTACTGAAAAGATCAACTATTTCACGGTGCTGTTGCTTCAAAATTAGAAATGTTTCGTAAAAAAATAAATTGTAAATCCTGTTTATTTGATTGTAAAATCATAAAAAAGTATCGATATGGCTAAAATATATAAGGATTTTAGCCATATTATACAGGTTATGTGTTTCTTCTGTTGTCAAGTTTATATTTCTTAAGCACCAAGATGATGCTTTGCATATTTTTCAATGTTATATATTGTGGAGGCCATATTGTACTGTTTTTATCTTCATTATTTTATATTGTTAAGGTAGTTCCCATCTTTGAATGAAAATAATGATAATATCTTGAAAAATTATCTGGAAATTAGGGACTAAAAGAAAGGTTCACAGTAAACAAGAAAAAATAAGAGCGATATATATAGTAAGATTCTGGCTGAATAGGTTTTTTTCAGTTTTTCATTGCTTTATCAATATTTTTCCTTTGGCTTTTAATAATTATTACAATTTTTTTTAAAATATTTTCATGATGCATTTCAAATGTGTTTAAATGACATATTTGAAAAGAAAACGATATCCCATAAAATAACCTAGCTTGAATGGATAAAGTACCCGAGCATGTAGAATAAATTTGAAACAACCCGACGCTTAAGCATAAATTATGATAGCTTGAATTTGAAACAACCAGACTTCTAAGCATGAATTGGAAAACATCCGAGGATTTGGCATGAATTTCAAACCACTCGAAGATTTATCATGAATATGAAACATGAGTTTTGTTTATAAGTAAAATTGCAGCATCAGATGGCTTTTTTTGTCTTTTAATATTCAGTATCGAATATTTTTTATAAATAAATCAAAGTTCAAATAAAAGCAAATTGTTTCTTCATAATTAATGAATTTTTAAAATTGCTAGTTTGTATCTTTCTGAGAAGAATTGTGAATTTATAGTTTTGCATACACACTGATAAATAATTAATGTTTGGGCCCAAAAAGAGGAATTTTATTTGCCATTCGACACCCTAGGACGATTTGTGATGCAAACAACTTTAATTAAACCCGTTAATTTCTAAAGGGTATGATATAGTGTTATTTTTATACTCTTGGTTTACTTATTTATGTCCTCATTCATTTGTGTTTATATCGATAATAAAATTTTAAAAACGTGCACACTAGTTTTTGTTTACTTTGTGATATGCTTGTACCCCCTCCATTTAGAGCAAAAGAAATAAAAACTGTTCAGAAATATTTTATCAACAAGGAAAACGAACAATGAAACAACGGCAATGAATGAGGCTAATGTCATTTTTCAAAAAAACAAAAACAAAAAACAAAAAAGAAAACAAAACAAACAAACAAAAAACAAAAACAAACCTCAGTCCGATCACTCTTTTCCGCTGCTAATGATAGTCTATCTTAAATCATATACGTAGACATAGTTTGGACAACATATTGTTTTTGGTCCGTTTCTTCATTTTTATTATTCCACAGCTGTTTCTTTCTTTCCTCCACCTTTTCTGGTCTAGGGATTTCTTCAAAGACACCCCGACAGAATTCAATCATATTTGGTACAAAATGATCGCCTTGAGGAGATGTGCATGCAACAACAAAAAACAATCAAAATTGCTGCCATTTCCAGGATGGCTGCTTAGTTACATCAAGATTTCAACTTTTTCCCATTTTAGTGAAAATGATAAAATAGACAGATTTCTTGAATATTAAGCGAAAAGTTGAATCAAGATAAGAAGCTTGGTATGCAACAAAAAATAAAAATGGTTGCCATTAACAAAATGGCCACCAAAATACGTAACGATTCCAAAGAAAATTGATTTCTAGGTAGATTTTGACACAGCGAATAGGATGAAATCATAGAAATCCCTGCTATGGGCGACATCAGCTATTGCTTTAAATTGTAAATCTAGTCATTATTGTTTCTTTAGTCCAATGTTTTGTCTGGTTTCGTTCTCAGGGATGGTTGGACAGAATTTAATTATACTTGGCACAAAGTTGAACCAATTTGTGAAGTTGTGCATGCAATAGCCAAACTTTTCAAGATGACCGCCGTTTTACCAGGGGACCTGAATTCTTTTTATTCAATATCTCAGGAACTGCATTGCAAAAATTAATCATATCTTGTGAAAATGTTCATAGACATATAGTAGAGCGTTGATGTTGCAGGATAAAACATTGCAAAAGTTCAATTTAATATATTTGCAAATGAAAGGTAAAATATCTTAAAAGGTAAAATCTAAAACAACATGTAACATGTAAATACATGCAGACAGAAAACGCCTAGAATGCTAAAAAGAGCATCAGATATTACTGAGAAGTACAAGTAAAGGCCTCAAACTTTGCCCTGCTCCGCCTCAAAAGATTATTATTCCAATGAGACACTTGCATATTTACATTCCAAAAGTGGTCATTAATTGATTTCAGAACCAGATCAAACAATTTTTGTATTCTTACATGATTCACTACCCTAACATGTACATTAGTCTGTACAACACTATACAATAGTCTGCTCTTTGCACACGCATGCAGATAAATATGCTCTATTTTTGGAGAAAGTCGTACGCTATTTGTCATTTGAATAGCACTTGATCTAATTTGTTGTCTTCAACCTTCCACCATAATCATTTTGTTCTCCATTGTTTGTCTTGGCTGCAAATGACGACGCCCTAACCCTGCTTTACTACACAAATTGAATAAAAAAGATAACGGGAAACACCTTACAATGGTTGAAAAACAACTCTTACTCGTGAGGCAGTTTTAAAATACTTTCGTCATTACTTGTAGCAATTGGAAGTTTTTACTGGCTTAGACTGTTATTCGACTTCTTGAACATGCCCTCTGTGCCATACAATGAAGAAATTTCCTTCCTTGAAGCATAAATCGCACTGTCAACGTCATCCTCTGCTAAGGAGGAAAGATCTTGAAAACAACCTTTGGGAATATGGAAAATTTCCCCTCTTTTCCTCATCTTCACCGAATTTATCTAAATCTATTTTACTCAAAACAAAATCAGTTTGCACGTCGGAAAGATTGTCGCTCATGATGAATGGTATAAAAATCGGATTAGATTGTGACCTTGACCTATCTGTTTAGTTTTTAAACGATTGGTGTGTTCGAATGATATGTCAGACATGATTGTCCATATCATTTTAAAAGAGTAGCTATTTCGTGTTTATTTCTTTTTTCATTTAGATTTATTGGCTGGAGGTATTATTGTACAAGTTAAATACAGAACATTTCTAAACAAGAAGTGGCTTTTGTTGAATCAGGAAGCCTCCTTTTTCCACACTCGTCCCAGTATGATTTCAAAAATCTTTGAATACTATCAGATTGACGTTTGAAATTTCAGGTATTTGTGAACTTTCGTTTCCTAGCAATAATAAACTAACCTCGACGGTGTATGAAGTGCACGTTTCATTCTTCTTTCGTTACTGTCGAGCATGTAGTTTGTAAAGAGATTTTTGAAATGGAGAAAAAAAATATTGGCAAAATGCCGCATAGTCAGAGACTTTATCGTAGATGGACTCACTGACATTGTGACGGATGCCGTTAAAAGAGCATTTCATGCTTACCCTTCCGGAGCACCTGGTGACACTCTATCTATACTTCATGAAAATTCCACTAAATGCCTTGGTTTTGAATGCTGTTTTTATTTCCGTGCTTTGTGGTTGACTCGTGGCCTTGTTTTTCTGTATTTCCGTCTTAGCCATACACTTACCATATTCTTTGTTTCTCCAGTATTCCACTGCACTTGCCAACATGATGACTTGAAGTGTGATATGAAGTTTATAATAGTTAAGAGCAATGGTGACTAAAACATGAAATAAAATGAAAAAAACAACAACAAAAAAAAGAGGTCCAAACATGTTCGTCAGCCAAGAGTGCGATTCGCACCTCTCCTCTATAAACAAGCGATCTAGACTCCGAGAAAGTATGATTCTAACACGGGCGAGTGTGCGAGTCACGGAAATCGCACACACCCAAGGCAAGATTAAGGTTGTATCTGACGAGATTTTGCAGAGACTCAATCATGCAATTGGCTTACTCTGGCTTTTCATTAATGTTTACTTAAATACACTGCAATCGTTGATCTGAAATTTGACCTTCGTGAAGTATGTTTACTTCCAAGAGTTATGCCCCCTTTAACGACGTCATAAGATTCGAGCGCGGGATTTTTTAATGTTGTGTATGTTATTATTCAGAATATTATTTGGTACATCAAATATGGTGTCAAGAGTTAAAGACGCAGTTTTATAAATTCGATGTTGGTGAAAAATGTGTTTATTTTAATGGAAAAACAAGAAGACAAGTGCAATATGAATGTCAAGCAGATACAAAAACCACGGGAAAAAGATCGTATAGGTGTTCTCACCCAGGCAGTTGGGTGAGACGGAAAAGGGGTGTGCGAGACCAAAAAATCTCACACAGGCATGGGCAACATAGAAAGCACTAAAGGTAGGGTGAGAAACTAATCCTCAAGACGAATTGAAATCTAGCTGATTTAATTGATCATGTGTGTGTGGGTTCAAAAGAAGGGCATGAATTCATTCGCCAAGTCATCTTAAAAAAAAAGTATCTAAAGGCATAGACAGATTGGTTCAGAATGAAATTGTGTTCACAAACAAAACTCTTTCTTCTGTCCACTGAGAACATATTTTGATAGCAAACAACGGCAGTAGAATACCGAAGGAACAAGTGGATGAAATTCACATAAAATCGAAGTCCAAAGACAGGGCAAAAACGAGAAAACAGAAAACAATGACGTTAGACGCAAAAACAATAACGTTAGACAGACACAAAGCACAGAAACAGAAATTACAACATTCAGAACAAAGGCACTCACAGTGTGAACTCCAGTGAAACTGAGAGTGACATCAGGTGTGCCGGAAGAGTAAGCATGTCCTGCTCTGGTAACAGCACCCGTCACACTGCGAGTGATTCAATCTGGGAAAATGGCAAAGTCGGTTGTCAAATCCGGGAAGACGTGAATCTAGCTGAAAATGTCCACTTTCATTTTGGACACTGACACGTCATATCTTTCAATGATGCTATGGTGACGGCCATAGAATTTCTTCAGGGATGTAATTAATAAAGGTTGAACAAATCCCTGACCAAGCAGCTTTTGGGACAGTGTTTTTGCCCTGATCAAAAAAGCACTGTACAAATTGTTGTTTTTGTTTCTATGCATATATGAACAAATAAAATGATGAAAGTAAATGTACATAGAATAAAATCCCTAAATGGTAGGATTAAGCAAATGGAACAACACCTTCATTGCTGTTCTTCATCATGAGGCCTCCAAGAAAGAGCAGACAGTGACGGTAAGTTCAAGACGGCCCCTAGCACATGTTTCTGCGGAATAAACTTTCAGATATTGAACAACGCTACATCGATGTATCCACTGTTTTACATAATATCTATCAATAATGCGGGGTCGTCAACAAGCATTACCTATCGGGCTAAGCACTCTTACAAACAGTTATCTTTTGCCCGATCGATAATACAACATTAAATCGATCACATCGCAGTCTTCAAGTTGATTGCAAGAACACTTGACAAGTGAAATCCGGAGATAAGTGAAATATATATATATAGATGGCCGGAGAAAAGTTTAATTTTAACAAAAAAAGCCAAACGTTGAATTTTTATGATGCATTCATATGGAAAAATTCTCACAAGTACACCATAACTTATAACATAAAAAGAACATACACCTAAATCACGGGGAAGGGGGATTTTTTAAAACGGACTCCACATTGTACGAGAGACAAACTCCACGATAAATGAATAAATAAAGGGATATAGAGTTAATGTACATGGGACAAAATCTCTGTAAATATATGTGTGATATATAAAGTAAAAAAATTAAACGAATCCGCACAGTAAATATAGAAAATAAAATTGCGGAAATGCCGTTTTTGGATAGTATTAAGTTAATATAAATGTCATAATGAAATATACATAAATAATTGAATCGTTGATTTTCTAAAACATATAAAAGGTAACCACATTGGCCTTCCGATTTCACTGTTCAATTACAGATATTCATGACTACTGGAATACAATATAGCAATAAATACTTTGTTGTGTCAAAGTTTTCATTAAAAATAGAATTCTGTCGCTACACGCCCTACCTGTTAGTAGATTTTCATCAGCAAAATAAACACAGAGTTATTAACCGCTGTTGCATTGAAACTACGACAGTAGAATATCTAAGGAGCAAAGCACATGATTACATTTATCAAAGTCCAGAGACAAGGCCGAAACAGAATCAATACACCAAAGACACTAAATGCCCACAAAACACACGAACACCACATATACAACAAAAAAAACTAAAGCACTCAGTTCTCAAATATTGATGTATAATTGCTGAGTTTTTGAGCATAGAAGAAGGGACAAATTGAAGATTTTGTTAAAAAATGACAAATTTTACCAATTTTGACCCCTTTTTCTGTATAGGAAATATAGAGCACATGCAAGAACCACTAAAATATTTCTATGAGAGGTTCAATTCATTTGTACCAATAAGTTGGTAAATTATCTAATTGGTTCTTGAATGTGCTCGATATTTCCGGTTAGGAAAACTGTACCAAAATCTGCCAAATTCGGTATATTTCTAAAAATTCTCAAAAGTAGCCTTTTCATGACGTCCGAACTGTACCTATTGTGACGTCATTGTTTCTAACTTTTGTATTTTTTCTGTTAATGGGATCTTAACTTTGAAATGAACATGAAATAAAATCTTGATGTGTAACTTAGAAATTCACTGGAATCTTGGACCAAATCAACCCCTTATCACACCTTGTCCTTTTCTTAAATAAACAAAGTAAAAATAGTGAGGTAGGCTACAAATAAAATGAAAAATTTAACAAAATATACCACTAAAAAAAAAGCTTAAATAACCAAAACGAGTTGAAAGGAAAGTGTGCCCAAGGTTTCGGCCAGTACGGCCTTCTTCTAGGGGCAACCGGGACAGAAAAATGGAAAAAGGTGTAGAGGATACAAGAGATGACTACTGAAAAACGTGTAACGAAAATCACCTGTAAAAATCATGCTTAATCTTGAACTTAATCCAAAAAGAAAACAACATTTGTATACTGTACTGTGCAATCGTGTAATTTCAAATAAACTGAAATCATAAAATGGAATGTTTCTTAACATTCATGCCAAAGGGTCGAACAGTCCCCAGAAAATGGATAATATTTTGTTCAAGGAACTGTCGTTGTTTTTCACCCGCACTAGTTTGTAAAAGGACAGTTACATGCATGTCACGTATGCTGTGGTTGGGTCGCCGAAAGTGTTCACCTACGGGGCAGTCTTTTTCGTTGGTGACGCTATGTTTATGTTCGACAAAGCGATCACCCAATCTACGACAAGTCTCGCCCACATAGATCATCTGGCATAGTTTGCAACCAACAGCATACACTATGATTTCGGTAGTGCAGGTGAAATCATTTTTTAGTTTGAAGACGTAAGCCGGTCCTACTACTTCATCTGTTTCCCAAGTAAATTACAAGTCAGACAGCGAGATCGCTTGCATTTTCTAGTGCTCTTGAATTCACAGGGAATTTGAGGAGTAGCAATCTTGAAAGAGTTAGTGACAAGGTGCTGTTTTAGACTCTTCCCTTTTCTGAAAGCCGCAATCAGAGGTGAATCCTGGAAAACTGCTGACATGTGTTCGTCCATGAGAACTATGGAATTAAAGTTACGGATCAAAATGTTTTTGATGGCTTCGTTATGAGGGTGGTATGTCAGAACCAACGGCACACGGCCGTCGGTATTTCTTACCTCCATAGCCTCAGATCTGGTCACTCGGGAAACTGAAATCATAGCTCGATCCAAAACTTTGCTTGAGTAGCCTCTCTTAACAAAAAAGGATTTCATTCTGTTACATTGAGTCTTGAAGTCCTGCTCATCGCTACAAATCGGACGAAGTCGTAAAAATTGTAACTTTGGAATTGCATCTTTGCATGACTTAGGATGACAAGACCCATAATTTAAGTAACAGTGGGCGTCTGTCGGGTTGTAAAACACCGAGGTGGAAATTTGCCCATCCTTTATTGTCAATTAATGTCGAGAAAAGAGAGACTATCTTTTGCAATATTAATATAGTCCATGGGCTGGAATAACCCCCGTGCACACCACCCCCCTCCACTTCCGAACCCCACCCAGTTTTTTTACTGATAAACTTGTATTGCAATATTTCTTATTAACATTGTCACAAGAAAATCTTAATTCAAGATGCAACCCCTCGTTATACCCTGACCCAACTATATTACCTTTCATGTTTTAATATTAACAGACAAATCCATTAGTACTGTGTGTTGTCTGACAAGGGTGTGAACCTTCATCTTATGTATGCAAGCTTTTATGACATTGCAAAAACAGATGCCCATCCATGACTCTTTCATGTCTTTCATATTTATCTGGATTTCCACAATTAACATCATCTAACAAATCACTGAGTCTTATAAATAATTAAAAGAGCCTTTCCAGTTGACAGAAATTCTACTGTTTTCCCATACAAAATTCAAATTAGAGCATTTTAGAATGGGAGAATTTGAGTTAATAACAATTTTTAAATGAGTAAAAATAAAATTCACAGGAAATTTATAAACACAGGGATGACAATTTGCATGATTGGCAAAGTGGCCAGCTAGTCCCCTGGCAAATAAAATTCAGAGGCCTAGCCAATAATTCACAAGCCCAGTTAATGTTCTGTACTGTCAACCAAAAGGGCAAGATATTTTAATAGCAACCTGGGCTACTGGTTATAAAATTTAAATAACCCAGCTCAAATACTTGAGGCCTTGGCCCTTTAGCTACTGGTTGAAAATGTGTCATGGAGTTATGCACATAAACATATTTATAATATGGAGAATATTCGAAAAGACAATAGGTAATCTGCTTATTATGAAGCTGCATTTATGTATCATGAGGAGAGGTGTACCGACTTTTAGAGCACATTGTGTAATGCACAGCTTAAAATCAATTAACAAGAATGTTGTACAGTACTCCTATATATTGTACAATACTGGTAGTATCCAGTTGCTGTACATTCCTTGTATGATTCGCAAAGTGTAGTTTCTGACTTCATGGGATTTGATAATCTCGCACATGTAGTAAACTTTAGATTAGGATTACTCTTATGCCATAGGAGGAGGTCTAAAATGGATAGATGGAAGGAGTTGTGGTCAGTCACATGTATATAACACGTGAACTCAACTAAGACTAACCAAAACAAATGAACTCCGATCATGTTCTTTTTTTCTTCACTTCATCCAGTCCAGTCTTTTCAGAAGACCAAAAAAAACTAATGATGATAATTTGACACATCTTACCAAATATATACGAGTCAAAATGTAAACATTTCAACTTATTTGACCGTTAAAGAAATAGCCGCTACAGTCCTTTCCCCATTTGTACATTCAAGAACAACACACCTATGTTATGGTGCTCAGCGGAAGTGGCCGTATGTTGACGGCCAGGCAACCCCAATGCTATATTGAGAACCGGAAATACGTCATACAAAAAATCTCCTATTGATTGGACATAATTTTTGTGATTGCTTTTATAAACGCTGTTAATGTTATTTGGATTTATCACGCATGACCAATTAACTTTGGGCGGTACATACCAAAAAATACAAATGCAAATACTTTTATGACAATCAAGTCGCCCTTTCAGGCAGTTTAAATTAACAACAGACTTACAAAATTAGGCTACAGTTATAACCAAATTATATCAAACAATTTTTGTTGTCCATTGAATCGGTTTTCTTCCACAGGTTTCATAATATACAGGTACATGTCCTGAGTGTCTTCAGGAGTCCTGTGTAGTGTCTTTCATTAAAGTATGCATTGTAAATGGAATGTTAAAAATATTTAATCTGTGCGCAGCACGTACGTAAACGTATTGGCAAAAATACTTTACATGTAATTTGATACGGGCACGCCATATGTTAATACAAACTCTACCATCTCTTCTGAGCTAATGGAGATAAGAGTACAAATGTTATTCCAATTGCCATGATTCAATTTTTTAATTGCTTGTTAGTGCTTTTGTTTTTGCTGCAGAATACAGAATTTTCATTTGCAAATTAATGCTCCCTTTCGAGAAACACCACATGAAGCGAAGAAGTTCTCCACACGATCGCGGTCGGGCTTTTCGTATGATGACCTGTTTACCCACACAGACGGGGAATCCCCTATCCACCAACCGGGGATGCACCCAGCAGCTCTGTAGCCGAAGCCCCTGAAAGCCCTCAGATACCGGGTACAAAACAGTTATTTAATTTAAATTTTTGCTGATAATTGTAGGAATAGAACCGATATCCCTGCTATTAACAATCTCCATTTTTAGCTCCTCTGAAACCACTGGGCCAATTTAGTCCCAACTTGGCCTGGGTCATCACCAGGGTATGTAGTTTAAAAAATGTGTTCGGTTAGTCCGAGGACCAAACAACATGACCGCTGTTACTACATGTAAAAATAGAACATAGGGGTAAATTCTGTTTTTGGCAAATAACTCCAAACCCGTTGCATATATCAAAAATCTGACATGGGGTGAAATTGTTCAGAATGACGAGATGTATCTACCCTGCAATTTTGAAGAAAACCCGTCTCAGAGTAATAGCCCTTTTTCCGTAAAATTTTCAAAATTTATGCATTTTTTATTTTTTATTTCAAAAACTGTAACAGATAAAGGTGAAGTGTAAATGTAGAGTGGATTTTATGCCACTTCGTGAGATTATATTTGATATTGTATAATTATTACATTTGATCGTATATATTATGTTGCAGTCGATCTATTGATTAATATTATATTGCAGCATGTGATTGCATTCGCAATCTCTATCTTTTACGTATGCATGTAGTATGATTTCATTGGTCATTGGTGGTCTTGTGATCTTTAGACTGGGAAATTTGATTGTAATGGCTTGACATTGTTTTGTCGTCAGATATAAAATATTAGTTTGGTTTGGTTATTTAGTAACCACTGTGTATTTTCCACATGGAATTGGATTATAAGTGATTTTGGAAATTTATTTCATTCAGTAAGGAGCAACTAATTCTCATATTTTCGGTAAGTAATCTTTTACGTTCTTTGAGCGATTGTCTGATTATCGATGCATGAAGTATGAATCCTGATTTGATATTTTTCATTAAATCTGCAAGTTAAAGGTAATTTCCCCAATGCCCAAGTGTGAGTGATTTAGTATGAAAGTTGAATACGTGTTGCGATTGTGTTTTTGACGAATGTGTATTTTTGAATGGGTCAGTTGAAGTGACCTTGACCTTTATCGGGAGCAATTATTTCAGTATTGAGTCTGAATACAGATAAACATTTTAATCGTTATTTCTGTTTGTAAAATATTATTTAAAGTGTATGATTGATTCATATGTATTATAGAATCGAGTATTTAGAATAATGTCATTGTTACAGGTTATCTGTTTGAAACCTGACTGATGTCTCACTTATGTAATGGTCTATTGTGAAGTTGCTACAGTGTTGTTATCTAGTAGCTGTTGATGTTTATTGTATTTACTCAATTGCATAAATTGGTGAGTTTAAAGAAGTGTATCTAGTTTTATATATTGTTTATATGTAAATCTAATTGTGATTGATATTTCACGGTTCAGTGTTACAATATTTTAATTTGGATTATCTCCCCATTTTTCGATGAGTTTAGTCCAAGACTACTTAAAGTTGGATTTTCACATTTCAACATTATGGTTTTACAGAAAACAGCTATATCATAATGAAATATGTTTGTATATGGTTTAAATTGTCTGTACGATGATTTTATATGTAACCGGCACAATTTTGTTGCAAACTGAAATCAACGGAAGTTATAAGATGAATACCTTTTTGATGTATTTATCAAGATTGATATATATGGAGTATTTATTGAAATTTGTATACTTAGTTATAAAATCAAATCAATTGATCGTAGACATTTTTATTGTACTACAAATGAGATGAAAGGTCAGAAAATAGAATGTTGATACTGAATAATCAAAGGGACATAATATGTGTACTTTGTTGAACATAATGTTTATAGTAATTGTGATTTAACTTAAGTACTTATGTGAATTGTTATATATTTTTACTTAGAGTCTACTATTGTTATTCCAGGGTATATTTTTATTGCATACTATCTACATCTGAAAGATGTGGAATAAAGAACCCTAGAACTTGAGATGTGTTATTGTTATTTGAGGCCTAGCTAGCATGGAAATCCACACTTTTACCTAAACTGCATATCAAGATCTGCAAACTCTGAAATTTTGAAGAAAATCCAACAGCCTGTGTTGTAGTTATTGACTCTTCTTTCACCAAAAAAAAAGAAGAAGAAGAAAAAACTCAATGCCATATGGTTATGGGTTATTTGCCTTTAAAATCTGTTTTCAAATCTTCTTTGGTTTACTTTTCTCTTTTAAGTTTTAGAGAAATTCTCCGCTATCACTTTATTAAAAATAATTATTTGTTACTTAATCAAGAGCAAAAAAGTGTTTTTATACAAATTTTTACATTTTTTGTAAAAATACTTTCATAATCTATACTTACTTCACAAATTAAAAATAATTGTATATTGTTATATATCGTGTCCAGTACTGAATTTGGTTTGCCCACCGTGCAGATAAATATTGAAGTAGCATCTTAACTTCATTGCCTGCATAACTTTATAACTGACCTGCATGGCAATGCCATAGTGATCTACTTGCCATCACTGTCTCGGTGGTCTGTCCATCGTAAACTTTTCATTCAAATATCTTCTTCTCTACAACCGCTGCGCCAATTGGAACCAAACTTGGGCACAATGGTCCTTAGATGACCCCTTTTTAAAAAAAAGTTTGGCAAGTCCGTATCATATCCAAGATGGCCGCCAGCAGGGAACACGATTTAACTTTGACCCTATGGGGAAGAATTCAAAAATCTTATCTGAAACCACTGCGCCAGTTGGAACCAAACTTGGTCACAATAGTCCATCAGAGGTCCCCTTTAAAAATTGTCCGGCAGGTCTGCACGTCATCCAAGATGGCCGCCAGCGGGGAACTTTGTCCGTCCAAAATTGGACAATATTGCAAAAATCTTCTCCTCTGAAAATACTGGGCCAATTGTAACCAAACTTACTCACAATGGTCCTTAGGTGGCCCCTTTTAAAATGTTTTCGGCAAGTCCACATCATATCAAAGATGGCCGCCAGGAGGGAACGTGTTTTTAACGTTGGACCCTATAGGGAAACATATAACATATTCAAAGATCTTCTCCTCTGAAAGTACATGGCCAACTGGAATCATAATTGGTCCCCTTTATAAAATGTGTCTGGCATGTCCGCATAGCATCCAAGATGGCAGACAGCGGGGAACATTGTTTAACCTTAAACCACATGGGAAATCATTTAAAGATCTCCTCTGAAAATACTATGCCAATTGGAACCAAAGTGAGGCACAATGATCCTTACATGATCTTCTTCAAAAAAGGTGACAGTCAGTCTACGCCCCATCAAAAATAGCTTCCAGTGGGGGACATTGTTTAATTTTGGATCATATAACATAAATACCGAAGTTACTGTGAATTTTGATTCTGCATATGCGCAAATTACCAAATATGATCTAAATAAAAAGCCAAAATCAGCTAGGGACAGAGCTTTGCACGAGGGAAATACTCCTTAGTTTCAACAAAGTTTACAAAAATTAGATACTGTAAGGTTCCAAATAGAATCGGCGTTCGGGTCAGCACCGAAGTACTGACTACTGGGCTGATGAATACCCTGGGGGACTAATAGTCCACCAGCAGAGGTATCGAGCCAGTGGTAACAAATAACTAAATACCGAAGTTACTGTGGATTTTGATTCTGCATATGCGCATTTCGACAACTTATGTCTCTTCAGTGCAGATAAAATCTAAACGTATGGAAAACCATAAAGTCAAAGATGATTAAAAACTGATAGAGACCAAATTACCAAATATGATCTAAATTAAAAGCCGAAATCAGCTAAGGACAGAGCTTTGCACGAGGGAGATACTCCTTAGTTTCAACAAAATTTACATAAATTAGATATTGTAAATGAGACCCGTAAACAGTCAATAAACAAATCTGAAAATGACAACCTTAAACGTTGTGATTATTTTGACTTGTTGTGTCAGTCATGACCCAGGTGAGCGATACAGGCTCTTGAGAGCCTCTTATTAGATTATGTTGACCGCATTTACCAAACACAACTTAAATTTAAAGCAAACATTGTTTCTGTATACTGCACTTCTCTTCATCTTACTATTATCATTGACTGGTAAAATTAATAGATTAAACGAGATTAAGTGAAGTTTGATCCAGATTCTATCGAGTTAAATTCAGGAACGGATGAATCGTGCGAGATCTCTGCGTCTGTGCATGATCAGTCTTTAAAGCCCCTAATGGACACATGATTGTTTAGATCTTAAATAATCTACCTTATCGCTATATTTACTACCTATATCATGTATATTGCATTCAATGTGAAAAAAAGATTTTTTTAATGCAAAACTCCCATAATTTTCGTGTTAATTAGCTGAGAAATCTGAATGATTGTTCCAATACGACTTGCACAGCTAACATGATCTTTTTGTGTTTATTTATAATTATAGCGATTAATTTAAGATAATAGATGTCTTTTTTATTTAACCATCCAATTATCTCTACACCTTAAAAAAGCAATCAACCAATCTTACTACTTCTGTGTATTGTTAAAACATGTGAACAAAATAATAGACAGCTGCATGATACGCCTGTCTCCACTTAAGGCAAAACTGATTCATTCTTGAAATTAAAAAAAATATATATCCGATAAAATTTGACAAGGGTTTCTAATATGTATCAATTATTTCATCTGCAATTTTTCGTTTTGTCGTACTCAACATTCCTGAGGAGTTTCAAAACGTTCTTTGATGTGTGGACGGAAAATCATGTAATTTCTTTTTTTTAAAGAATGAAAGTCCAATAATTCTGGAAGAGTTCAACGACAGAATAAAACGATAGGGAGCTTTCTTCCAGCATATTCAGCAATCCTACAAAGTTGCAAGAAAAATTATCAAAGCTTTCTCTAGTAAGAGTACCGTGTGTTGACGGAAATTGCAATTTTATGCTTTTTTGAAATAATCCAAGTCATATAGGTCTGGATGTAAAATCTACCGACAAAATAAAACAATTGGAAGCTTTCTGCCATCATATCCAACAATCCTCAAAAGTTTCAAGGAAAATAATCAAAGTGTTCTCTAGTTAAGAGTACGACGGTGTGGACGGAAATTGCAATTGTCCCACAATTCTGGAACGAAACATCCACCGACAAAATAAAACGATAGAGAGCTGCCTTTCGTCATTCCCAACAATCTTGCAAATTTTCAAGAAAAAATGATCAAAATGTTCTCTGGTAAGAGTATGACGTGCGGTCGGAAATTGCAATTTCAAGGTTTTTTGAAATTATAAAAGTCAAAGTGGAGATGGCAAAATAAAAGTTTCGTTGAATCACATTATTTTATTTTCTGAAATGAGTGCACGACCCTTTTTGAAAAAAAAATGAAAATGAGTAACTATCGTATTTGAACTGAAATCTACTGAATTGCTAAATTGAATTCTATGTTTGTCAAGCATAATATTATATGTTTAAAATACTTTTTCATAGATTTTTCGCCCCCGAGGGAATCCCGGGGTATAGAAATAGGACCTAGTATTTCCGGCTTGCAAGGTATGACCCTTTCTAAACGGGGC
Source organism: Modiolus philippinarum (assembly GCA_002080025.1). Taxonomy (NCBI): domain Eukaryota; kingdom Metazoa; phylum Mollusca; class Bivalvia; order Mytilida; family Modiolidae; genus Modiolus; species Modiolus philippinarum. The sequence goes on from MJUU01034872.1 coordinate 26,462, forward strand.
TGACCCTGAGGGAACCCCGGGATATAGAAATAAAACCCATTCCTTTGTGCGGGATTAATAAATACACAACCTATCTTTCGGATGGGATGTAAACTCAGGTTCACGTGTTGGAAGAAATGCCACTCTTCCTGCACGTTAAAGAACCCGTGTAGCAAGCTCTTTTTGAGTGGTCCATAGGTGATCGGCTACAAGGTTAAATTCCCCGCCCCTTTCGATTTCACCCAACTTTTACAGTGGCAGTCAGAATTTCCCGTCACATGACCCTTTTCATACCCCAAAGTGATTATATATTAACAAACTTGTTCTCGTCTTGATATAGCTGAAATATTGCTCAGTAGACGTTAAACAATATTAAATCAATCAATCAACCATAGATTTATCTTAGAGGAATGTATTTAGTAAGATTTAAAGTTCTAGTAACAGTTAAACTGACATTTATCGTATTATGTTTTTTTTATATTTTACAATCTTGTTTTACTTGTATCAAGCTATAACGGTTTTAAACTGATATTTTATCTGTTTATTATATACAATATATCTTGTCCGTTGCAATACCGCTATCTGTTTAAACCACTGATTCACTCTTACGACCAATTCATTAGTTCAGCTTCCACTCATTCGTTATGTGTATAAAATGTAAGATATAGGTTGTATATGCACATTTTATTTAACCATGGGCATGTTGCTTTCGGGGGTGTGCATATCCTGGGATACCTATATGAGTTTAATATGGTTTGCGCCAACGTAGGGCCCGACGTTGAGGCGCTTGATATATCAGTGTTCCAATTTTGCAAATGCTGGATAATGGCAGACACTATAGGATATTTAAGCAGAATATGCTTGTTTTTTTTTGTATTATAACGTCTTTGTGTAAGCAGACATTTATACTTATCCATAATCATATTTTTATTTGCAATTATGTCGCTGGACCCACCTCTTGAAATTGTCGCTGATGATGATATTGATCCGCTCATTGATAGCCTCAAACAGGAATTGTTCTACTCTACATATATGACATGTACCATAGGAGATTGTACCTTCACAGGAACATTTCCGACTAAGTCAAGATATGTCCGTCACTGGGAGGAAAAACACACCCTAGATGTCACAAAATGGGAATGCGCTTAAGCGCACTGTTCTGTCATGTGAAGGCAGAGGTCCGATATGAAGATACACATAAGGCAAGTGCACTCTGAGACAGACAGTGGTCTTCTACAGGATATTCTGACAAAGTGTACAACGAAAGTCGTTAGAAGCAAAGGGTACATAGATCCAGGCTTCTTTACGTTTAAAGGAAGATCTCAACCTTAGACCGTTTCTTGTCCACCTTCACCTGTAATCACCTGGTATTTTTTAGAAAAAAAATTTCCGGCCCTGACTTTTGCCAAAAAAAATTCTCTGGTCAGCATCTGGGTTGAAAAAAAAATAATCTGGCCCTGATCCTGTCCATTAGAAAAAAAAGCCCGGCTCAACAAAATTTTCTAGCATTGTGTATATAGGAAAAAATAATCTGGTCTGCGAAGCGGGCGAAAAAAATTTCCCGGCTGTGGTGAAAATCCCAGGCCACCCCACCCTCTTCCCCTGAATATCAAATGGTCCGTACCTTATAATAAATCTTTTCAAGTGACCAAAATAATTCACTTTTTAAAACATTTTACTTTATCATACCATTTCGAAGAAGTTTAACATGTCGCGATATAACTTTTGTAAATCTTTACATATATATGTTTGAAAAGTCAGGTTTTCATTATGCAGTTTACAAATGTATACTAAATCTTTACAAATGCCCAAAATAATTCATTTTTCAAAAATATTTTACTTATTATATCCTTTCGAAGAAGTTTTATATGTGGCGATATAGCTTTTTGTAAATCTTTACATAAATATGTTTGAAAAGTCAGGTTTATACTAAATCTTTACAAATGACCAAAATAATTCACTTTTTTAAATATTTTACTTTATCATACCATTTCAAAGAAGTTTTACATGTCGTGATATAACTTTTTGAAAATCTTTACATAAATATGTTTGAAAAGTCAGGTTTTCATTATGCAGTTTATACTACATCTTTACAAATGAATAAAATTATTTATTTTTTAATATATTTTACTTTATCACATCTTTCAAAGAAGTTTTATATAAGGTAATATTTAAAGAAGTTTTATATAAGGTAATTTTGGGAAAAATACATATAAATGTTGTGTCGCAACAATTGAAATAAGCACCAACATATAATATCTCCAACTTTTGGATTAATTTTTGACAAAACATGCATAAATTTAGTATTGCTAGAAAGGAAAAAAGCTAAAATGCAAAATATTTCAATCGTATAAGGTAATATTGGGAAAAATACATATAAATGTTGTGTCGCAACAATTGAAATAAGCACCAACATATAATATCTCACACTTTTGGATTCATTTTTGACAAAAGATGCAACACTTTGGTATCGCGAAAAAGGCAAAAACCTTATATGCAAAATATTTCAGTCTTACAAGGTAATTTGGGGAAAAATACATAAAAATGTTGTGTCGCGACAATTGAAATAAGCCCGACCACATAGTATCTCCCATTTTGGATCTATTTTTTAACAAAAGATGCATAAATTTGGTATCGCGAGAAAGGAAAATAGCTAGAATGCAAAATATTTCAGTCTTACAAGGTAATTTGGGGAAAAATACATAAAAATGTTGTGACGTGACAATTGAAATAAGCACCAACACATAATATCTCCCACTTTTAAATCTATTTTTGACAAAAGATGCATAAATTTTGTATCGCGAGAAAGGAAAATAGCTAAAATGCAAAATATTTCAGTCTTGGAAGGTAATTTGGGAAAAAATACATATGAATATTGTGTTGCAACAATTGAAATAAGCACCAACATATAATATCTTCCAGTTTTGTTTACATTTTTGAGAAAAGATGTATAAATTTTGTATGGCGAGAAAGGAAAACAGCTAAAATGCAAATATTTCAATCTTATAAGGTAATTTTGGGAAAAATGCATAAAAATGTTGGGTCGAGACAATTGAAATAAGCATGCACCAACGTATAATATCTCCAATTTTTGAGTGCATTTTTGACAAAAAATATGAATTTGGTATTGCGAGAGTGGAAAAAAGCTTAAATGCAAAATATTTCAATCTTATAAGGTAATTTTTAGGGACATACATATAAATGTTGTGTTGCGAGAATTGAAATAGGCACTGACAAATAATATCTCCCATTTTTGAGGTCATTTTTGACAAAAGATGCATAAATTTGTTATTGCAAGAAAGTTTTCTTGAAATCACATAATATTTAATTTCTCTAGCATGAACATAGGCCTCGATAAAATACCCTTTTTGAAAGATTTATTAAGAATATAATGTGACGTAAGCATGAAATATATAAATAAAACAAAAGAAAGTTATAATTGATAATGGCATTTTGGTTTTAATAATATATCAAAAATAGATTAAAAAGAGAATGAAGTCATCGAGGTTTCATACTTTTTGCTTAAAGTTAATTTTGTCATATTAATATCACGTGTTTTGAACTGACCAATCGTTAAGAGCAATCCAAAGCTGCCACAAAGTTCACTTTAAGTGCACTTTGCAATCACTCCCGCGATCGCATCTTCTTTTCAAGTGCACTTGAAAGTAGTCACAAGTTCACTTTAGGCTGTCATGGAATCACTTTCAAGTGCACATGTAGTGCACGCGAGGAACGTTTTTTGAGTGCACTTGGATGGAATGTTGCGTCAGCACCCAACTGTAAATACCGAAGTTACTGTGAATTTATTTTCTGCATATGAGCATTTTCGCATTTGATGACAGGAAGATTGGGTGTTTGGGGCAAAATATATTACTGAGGAATTAAGAATAGGACCAGAAAAATCCGAATGATTAATGTACAATTTTTCAAAAACATCATCTTACTACACCAACAAATGCTTTGAAATTAATACGTCAGAATTACGGTGAAGAATGATGGACTTTTCTAAGGTAACCATAAGTAAAGGGTTGGCAAATATAATGTTACGATCTTGCGCTTGCAGCTGATTCGTTTTCATTTGATAAGTTGTACTGCAGTGGTCTCATTTGTATTACCATTATTATTGTTTATCAATATGCTTATAGTTTACAAAACAGTATTTACATACAAATATTTTTATTAGGATATTTTTAGGAGTCCTATGTTCAGAGTAGAAGTGTTTTTAGTATTTTTGGGCTATTCTAGACGGATAAATAATCACAAAGTCGAGGATTGTGAAATTACAAAATATGATTTATAAAACAGAAGCTGAAATTAAATGATTGGGCTTGTTTTTATTTTTAATTTTGAAGAATTTTAATGAATTAAGTCACATAGGAATTGAGATTGATTGATTGATGTTTTACGCCAACTTCAGCAATATTTCAGCCAAATCGTGGCGAGAACTGTTAAGTATTGTAACTAATTAGAATAGGTATATAATAAAAATATCTATATAAAACCATATAGCTTTATACAAGTAAAAGAAGTGTGTAAAATGTTAAACACATAATGAAAGAAATTATGGTTTGACTAACAATATCAGAAATTAGAAACTAGTTTAAAATTGATCTTTTTAAATCTTACTAAATAAATTGATTGCTTTTTAAAAAATGAACGATTTTTTCGTCAGCGACATTTGTAAATGGGTCTTTAAGACAATCAGCCGAATAAAAATCACGTCTGATATCCATAAGAATTGAGAAACAGATCGGCTGAAAGAGGCGCACAGTAAGTGCCTATTTACATGCTGATAGTCTGCCGAAAAACATGTCTTCTAAACTAAACAAGTATATTGTCAATCAGAAAAAGTTTAATTATTTCTTCCTATGTATATTTTTTTCTCTATTTCGGAGTCCATATTATGTTTGTTCTCTACCTTCAAAAATGCTCTGTATGAAATTAAAACCAGATGGACGGATTCCTTTTGGTGCTATAATGAATATAACATTTGTAAATTAGAAAAATAATAATTGCGAAAATTTGTAAGTAAGACAGTATTTCCATATGAAAAAATTCTCTTAAGAAAACAGTGCATCATAAGTGAAACATATAGAGAGCATATATTGCACGCCCGGGGAATCTTTTTTTTTGCAGATTCTCTACAAATATATAGTAGAACCAAGCAAAGGAACAAAGCATTTCTTCAGTTGTTCTTCATCTTCACTCTAAAAAATCTTTTACTTAGTAATTGTTTGATACTCATTTTAAGTAAATTACTTAGTAATTAATTACTAGTGATTACTTAGGCATGATTGGTTTTTACTTATTTTGTAAGTGTTTTACTAACCTATTACTAAATCATTTGAATTACTTATTTTGTCAAATGCTTTACTAAATGATACTTGTTTTGAGTAAAAACAATCTTTCTGAGTATTAACAGTTGAATATTAATTACTTGATTTAAGAAAAGAATATCGTCATCTTCTATATATACTGAATTTACCACGGATTTTCACACCGAGTGTAATTGAGGCCAAAATATACGCTTAAAGGTCAAATCCAAGGTTAAATCAGTTTATATTCAGGCTCCAATGAATTATTTCATTGACACTTAAATGGCTCCAGGGAGATGAAATTGTTTTAGTGTTGGTGTATGAAAACGCCATCAAACCCCGTAAAATATGGAGTTTTTGGTTTATGGCAAGGTAAAACACCGGCTTGATACTGTCTATGACATTATTCAAAGTGCTGTGGTTTGTCTATGACGTTACCTTTAGTATATGCTGGTTTTACCAAGAATTGGTAGGAATTTATAAAACTACCTTGAGAATATGTTGGTTGTACCGAAAATTGGAGGGACGTCATACTAGAATGATTAATAAAACCCCACTTTTAATGTATATTTATTTGAAGCTGGTGTAAAAGTGCTACTTAAAACATCAATTTGAAATGACAAAAAAATACCTTCCGGCTTAATATCTGTTTACGTTAAAACTCATCGATACCGCCTGTTTGGTTTAAATTATGAAGAGTTTCAGAGAATATTCTAAAATATACAATGATAAATATATATCAAATAATTAGCCACCAGTGAACTGAACCTAAATGACAATAAACAGGCATTTGATTCCTTCGAGCCACATCAAATTTGAATTTTTATTTCATTATGTCATCTGATTCAAACGGATAGTATCTACAAGATCATAATAATTCGGAACATATACGCGTTTTTCTCACATTCATATACATAAAAGAGATTGTCTAATTGAATTAGTTTTAAACCTTGAACAAGGGTTGGCTCAGATACTTCATAAGACTGCTAGCAGGCACCCAAGTTGGAGGTTTAATGTCACGATGAATTTCCTATGTCGGATAAAAATTGAGTATCTATCGGTTTTATGAGGGTATCTTCATGAAAGTATACTAAAAATAAGAGATGAAGTCCAAAGTCCATTTTTTAATTTCATTTATTTGTTTTATTTATTAATCTATTTTGGTTTGAAATTTGAAGTATAAGTAAAAAATATCTGGACTGTTGCGTGGTCGAATCCGATTTAAGCACGAAATAAGACTAAAGTAAATCTAAAAGGGGGTTATAGCCCTTTTTCCCCCGTGTCCCTTTTATGCTATCATTCTTAAAGATTTAAATTAGCAGATTAGCACCAAACGGGGGAGGGGGAACTCTCAAATATTTTGTACGGGGACGTGCGGCTGAGGGTCCAAAAAATGTACCCGAATTAATACTAGACTATGATCGAAATCCATACCCGAATAAATACTGCCCCTATATATGACACCCATAAAAATACTAATGTACAACGTAAATTTATTGTATAATTAGAAGAAAAAGGTACAAATTCTTAAATGTGGCATATAAAATTTGTCAATTCATAAAAGGGATTTTTTTCTAATGAATCTTCTCACAATATTTATGCGAAATTGAAAAAAAAACAATTCTATACCAGATGTGTTGAAAATGGACCCAAATAAATATGAAAGAGGAAAAATGAGCATCAAATAAATACTAGAATTTGTAAAATAAGCACCAAATTTCCCGCACGTCCCCGTATCTCGAACCCGTATACCAATATATATATATAGGAAGTTACCCCTGCGGAACTAGCACTTTTAAGTGGTTTTTAAATTTAATTAAAAAAGTAATAGGGATTTTATGAAATATAGTGTAATTACAACGTTTAAGTATTTTTGTTAATTTATTGATACTAAATCAACATATCCTTAAGTAATATTATGACCCATATGTGATGTGATAGCATTTCATGTTTGAAACACAATCCAGATGTTTGTAATTAGGTCAGATTTGAAATTGTACAAGTACATGTTGTGTAGTGTGTGAATGGAGGACGCTTAATCGGTGCGCTTTAATAATGTCCAGTAAGTTAGTATATTTATATTTTGTGAAAATTTTAAACATTTATTTGGATAACATCAGAGATAAGTAAATACTTTAAAATGTTTATTTGCTATAAATGCACGCCTTGATTATTGTATACTCTAATCATGTAATTCATTTGAGTGTTCAATGTGAAAATGTAATTTATTTATTTTGAATTATCATGCCCGAATGAGTGGGTCTCTTCATAAAGTATAAATCGTTTATTTATTTATATAAAATATGCTTTAAAACATAATAATTGCGATAAACAAAAACAAATTTACTAGCAATGCATGTATGTTCAACACTAATTGGTCTTAATTTTGTTTCTTGTCCTACATTTTGAGGTCCGTTAAAAGTTTTTTGAGTTATTCCTCAAAATAATGATATGATCCGGGGATATGATGTTTTCAGTTTTGCATTGTTCATGTATATTTTTGTCAGGTTCGTCGTGTTCGGCATGAACAGGAAATTACGAATCCTCAGTGCAAAAAGACGCCATTTTGAGACAAACAGAAAGAAAATAGATTTTTGTATTCCTTCTAAAAGCTATTTATGTGCTATATCTTAATATTTGTTAGCACTGTTTAGTTTTTGAACAGAGTACAATAATATTCAACTCATTTGGGCCCTTAAACAGTCAATAAAGGTAAGAAATTTATAAATGCATGCATTTATTCACTTAGGAATCTAGCATTTCAATTACTCAAAAAAGTGATTGATTTACTTGTTATATTACACATTACAAGATTGAGTAATCAAATTACTCACATCACAGTAATAAGATTACATAAACTAGTAAATCTATTACTTGTTTTAGTAGTTATATGATTTTATTCTAGTAATCATTGAATGTACTTGTTTTATTCGTAATAAGTAATAGTCCTACTTGATTCAATACCTGAAATAAGTAAATAATTTACTAGTATTGTGTATAAAAATACTCAATTACTCAACCTGCGAGTGGAATAAGTAATTTCATTACTTGTTTCAGTCACAATTAATACTAGATTTTGTATTTGAACTACTTATTTTCAAGTATTATAGTTACTTATTTTCATACTAATTTAAGTAACCGTTTTACTAAAAGAAATAAGTAAATTCATTACTAAGTAATTGGAATACTTAGTAATTCATTACTAAGTATTACCAGTCATGATTGGTAATTACTTAAGATTCTGACAACTTTAAATACTTAAATATTTACTTAATTTGAGTAATTGATTACTTGTTTTAAACAATAGTAAGTAATATTTTTTTTAGAGTGTTCAGTTCACAAATCACCAATTTTTGGAAAGAATTTAGTAGTATGTTTTTTTTTTCATTCAAATAAAATAGAAAGGTAACGTATCCTTACCTAGGAGACTGCCACTAGATTAAATATCAAACCGTTCATATTATATAAATGAACTCATTTTGGTACAAATTCACTGGCATTTCCACTTTTTTCTCTGTATTTTTTTAAAGTGATAACAATATATATATGTATAATTTTTGACTTTGCAAACTTAAACGCGAAAAAAAAGATCTATAGTTAGTTTTGATTAATATTTATCACCAATTACAATTTAAATAAACTTAATATGTTATCTCGCAGTCAGTTTATGTCCTAAAATCTCCTACGTTAAGATGAAATAATGATCTTTTCTCATATAAATACAAAAATATTGTAGAAGATATATTTCAATTGCTAATTCTTAAGTTTTCTGCGAATAGCATCTCTAAGTAATCCTTAAGAGCATTAATCTAAAATTTTGCAAGCATAAAAATCTTCAAGTAATCCTAAATAAAATGATAATTTCCGGGGCACCTGATGTCACTCTTGTTTATTGAGAGTTAACACTGTTAGTGCTTTAGTTTTTTGTGTTTTATATGTAATGTTCGTGTGTTTTGTGGGCATGTGGTGTCTTTGGTCTTCCGTCTTTTGGTGTTCTTGCCTTTGCCTTGTCTCTGGACTTTGATTTGTGTAATCTTGTGCTTTGTTCCTTCGGTATTCTTCTGCCGTTGTTTCGAATCATTTGTTTTACGCTTAAAAAGAAAATTGCAGCAGAGCGTTCAAAAGAGTTACTAAAAAGAAAGATTAGAATTATCACAATTATATTCATAAATCAGACGTACTTTAGCTACTGAAAACTACAAAAACTCATAAATCAAGTACAGTGAAACCTGTCATACTGTCTCAATTCGTGTTGGCTGCGAATTGCCGTGATTTTGGAGTTATGATTTTAGAATTTTCCCTATTTTGTTGTTCTTGCTGCGGTTTTCATTTGCCGATGTATTTGATAAAACATTGATATGTTTCTTTATAACATACCGTTCATTATAGAAGTTTTCCATAAATATTTTGGCTATTTATGTGTTTTGGGGGCAGGGATTTTGTCTGGTACTTTTTTTCTGTATTGACAATTGCCAAAACAGAGGTTTACAACCATGATAATGATCATGTAAAATATGTGTTGACGATTTGATTAATCTTATTTATCGATGTATTGTATTATTTTTTTCAGCTTGTTTATCAGAAATAGACTTTAGTTCTCACTAAGTTTAATCAAATTTGCGATTGGATAGGTCCCGTAAGTCTTGTCCAATTCTGACACATCCAGATACAAACACTGCAGCCTGAAATTGTATTTTGTATGAAAATATATATGAATAAACATAATCCTCATGTTCTACACGGCAGGAGATAATTGCTGTTGCACCTTATCTCACCCATGGTTTTTTTTATTTGGTCTGTGTTGTTTATTTATATGTGTACGTATTTCTTGATTTTTCTTTTCCGTGTCGTGTTCATGTTAAGTCTTGGTTTCTTTCTTTTTTCGATGTTGCCATTGCCCTTGTATTGTTCGTTTTAGACTGACGCTTCGATTCTCATTTAATGTTTAAAAAATGTCATATGTACATTTACTCAATAGCCCTTTGATCCTTTAAATATACTCTTTTGCGGTAAACATAGATGCTTTGTTTTGGGTCGTTTTAACCTGGATATGGGATGTTGTCTCCTTGACATTTACCGCATTTCCTTTCTTTTTCATATTCTCAAGTTGCGATTTTAATCGCTGTTCCTCTGTAACATAATGAGGCATTCCGATTAAAACATAAATGCAGATGGAATACATAGGCAAACGAATACCGCAGCAAAAACAAGGAAAGGGCGAATTTTAAAATCAAAATTCACGGCAATTCATATACAGGCATGAATAAAATAACAAAAATAACAAGATACCGATGTTCTGTTAATCCAGTTTCTCCATTTGCACATTAAACAATTTATATCTCTACTGTGTAGATGAAATAAAAAAAATGGAAGTCCATAACCGAAAGATGAAAATGTGATTTTTCCCAAAAAGTCCAATGTTAAACCTAAGTTCCGCACTGGCGGTCATGTTTTTTTGAGGGATCGAAACGAAATGAGCAATCTTTGTAAAGGACCTTTAGTACATCATTCCTCTAAAGATTGGTTGAATTTGCTTCAGTGGTTTCAGAGGAGAAGATGAAAATGTGAAAAGCTTAATGGACGGACGACGGACGGACGATGGACGCCAAGTGATGGGTCAGGTGAGCTAAAATGAAATAGGGGGTCACCGTGCTTGTTTTTAAAATAACTGATATCAAATTAATCAAATATTTCTAATGAATATATAGGAAAAACAGGCATATTGTTGATTTCTTTAAAAGTATTCCATATATTTCTTTTTACTTTATTCATGTGTTATCCCTTTGAACATACTTTTAAAAAATAAAAAGCAATATGGGGATCACCGACTTTGTTTCCATATAATTTGTAAAATGTGAATTTTCATAGTGATATCTAGGTAAAATATTTTTATCAAATTATCTCCCTTTTTTATAAATCCTCTTCCAATTTTTTAATTATCAAGTTACTATACCTCGTCCAATTAGATAAAGATATGTGAAATCAAGTCAATGCAGGTCCTTTGCATTTTGTATTATGGATATAAAAATGATTGATTCATTACAAATAAAAATATTTGCATATTCAAAAAGCAGATGATACCATAACAGCATAAATAACTAATTCAAAATTGCGGAAGACTACAGATCTACCTTAAATCAGTTACGGGGTTATTTTTAATGCCAAAATCACCATGACCCCTTTTTCAGGAAGTCCTTAACAGCAATGATATTCAAACAATGATTGAAAAATTTATGGACTCTACATATAATCCAAAAAATACTGAAAAGTTACTAACAGATTTATAAAATATTAATTGAAGCGGGGCACATTTCCCTGAAAAAGAGAATACATGTTTATTAAAGAGCAATAAGAAAAAACCGAAAAAAAGGAGAAATTATGGTTTGATCAAGATTTAAGGTACCTGAAACTGGAACTTAACAATAAATCTCAACTTTTAAAGTGATCCTCATATAAGAGGTTCATATTTTAAAACTTTAAAGAAATATAGGAAACGTAGAAAATATAAAATGAAAAATAAAAAGAAGACATTTTTGAGACATTTGATAATTTACATGAAGAAAATTCGAAGGATTATTGGAAGCTTGTAGATGAAATTAAAAATTATTAGAATGGTGAGAAGAAAGAATCAAATATACAATTAGATACTTCGAAAACCTTTTTCGAAGAACTAAATAAAGAAAATCCTGACTTTAATATAAATAATAACATTGCTCAAAACCATTACGCAATAGAAACAGACAATATTTTCAATGAATTTTCCAAGTAAAGAATGGTAAATCCAGTGGCTTGAGTACAGTTTCAAATACAATGATTAAATGTGGTCACACAGTGTTAAAATGTTTAATATATTCTTTTTTCTACATGGCATTTTCCAACATCATTGTCTTTGTGTTGTTTAGAAAATGTATGGTCGACATCACAATCTTGTGGACTGCTATGGGATATCTGTTTCCCAGATGACAACAGATCTTTCCCTTTAAAAGCCTTATTGTTGTTTCATTTACCAGATTTGACTCTACTACCGGATTTGACATGTTCAACACGGTGGGTGGCTTATAAGAAGCAGGAGATGCTACTCTACCGGTGCACCTGATCTTGTCCATGGTTTTTTAATGGGTCCGTGTTATTCATGTGTGTGTGTGTGTGTGTGTGTGTGTTCATTTTTCTTTCCTGTACCATTCTAGTGTTGTGTCCCTGTTTCTTGGTTGTATCCGATGTTGCCATTTTCCTTGGATTATTCGTTTTGGATTGCCGGTTCGGTTCTCACTTACTTAATTCAAATTCATAAGTGGGGATCTGTATATGACCCTGTCAATTACAGGGATATATCTATTAGTGATAATGTGGGTAAACTTTCAATAGGATAATGAATAATAGACTATCACAGTATTTCGAGAAACATCAAGCTATATGTAAGTAACAAATTGGTTTCATGTCTGCTTGTAGGACAAATGACCATATATTTATGTTAAAGAAATTGATAAATAAATATGTTCGAAATGCACCTGAACCATAATATGCATATTTTATTGATTTTAGAAAGGATTTGATTCTGTTTGGCATAAAGGTGTCTTATATCAGCTCAAAAAGCTAAGGGGTGGTTCAGAGTCTTACAACATTATAAAATCGGTGTATGGGGCTATGAAACTGTGTTAAAGTAGAAAACAAAAGAACAAATTTCTTTGATTCTGGTATTGGTGTTCGCCAATGAGATAATCTTGGCCCAATTTTGTTTAATTTATAATAAAATGAATTACCCTCTTATTTTAAACCATCATGCGACACAGTCATGTTGAGTTCTAGTAGTTTCAATTGCCTTAAATATGCAGATGATGTGAGTGTTCTTTCCAATCGTGAACAAAGTCGTCAAAATTGGATTGATGGTGTGTCAAAATGTGTAAGTGACTCGAAACTGCTTATTAATATTAATAAATCCAATGTTATTTGGTTTAAAAAACCTGGACGTTTCAAAAAGTTAATATAGCCTATCGGGGAGAAAATATTAAATGTGTTAAAACATATACACACTAAGAAATATAGTTTTCATCTTATGGATGTTTTACAAAAGCTAAACAACAGCTAAAAATGAACGGATTAAAAGCCCTTTTCAAGCTAAAAATTGCCTTTTCACCCGAAAAACCTAATATTCCCCTTTTACATATTTATCACCATACTGTTGATTAGTGTTATATGGGTCAGAAATTTGAGGACATTTTAATTCTAAACAAAAAAAAAATAATGATGGAAACTGAAAGATTTTCAGTTGAGAAAATCCACACAAAATTTTGTGAATTTGCGTTGGGGGCTAGATCGAATTCCTCTTATGCAGCAGCTAGACTCAGTTAGGAGGTTTTCCAACTTCCAATTTGTATAATTTAATATGGTTAAATATTGGTTTCGACTTGAAAATGGACTCAGTATTAATTAACTTTTGAAAGAATCTTTTATAGAATCCAAAAATATGGAAAATGATAAAAAGGAATCATATGTTGGATGTTTTAGATTAATATTGTGATTTTTTTAAAATTGAATATTTCTTCTTTTATAGTAAACAATTCAAAGTTAATTGTAAAACAAATAAGTGCCAAGACTTCTTGAAAATTAATTTAAAGCTACGTAGTCTTAAATCATTAATTAAAGTGGCAAGCACCTGAAGGCTGGTAACAAACTAAGAACTAACTGTAAATTTTAAAACAATTCAAAATGGAACCATATTCAAATCTGGGTACAAAAAGACAAATATTAACAAAATTCAGAATTAGTGCCCTTGACTTGAATATTGAGAGAAGCAGATATATTGGTTTAAATGTTGAAGATTGTTTATGTAAAGAATCTGTAGAGGATGAAATCCATTTTCTTTTCAATTGCACAAAATTATTGCCAAAAAATTACTTATTAAATAATACAAAATAAAATTATATAAACTTAAATCATCTGTCTACTGCAAATATATTTAGTTGGTTGATGAGTTCAGAAGATCCAGAACTCTTGTATTATATATTTCGACTATTAACCCTCCTTACCGAAGAACGCAAGACTTTATTGAGTACCAGCGTTGATATAAGGGGCTGTCTTTCCCGACATATAATTTTGTCTGTGTCTCCTGTAGACAATATCTAAGATATGTTTCGAAATTTCATGTTTCACAATTTCATATTTAATAATATCATATTGCATAATATATTCATGTGTGCATTACTTTATTATTATTTTTTTAATTCATTTCTGTTTTTTGTTTTAAAAATCATCACAAATCAATGTAAATCAATATATTTTTTTGTTTTTGTATGTTCTGATGTTCTTGTAATTATTCTGCCCGTATGGGCTTCTTGATCGGAAATAAAATTTATCTTATATCCTATCTTACTTCATGCCAACTTCATTATCGTTCCCATTCATACAGTGAAACTTCTCAAATAACCAATAACCAGTCTAATTTTACATCTAGAACATGTCTAATCCATTACAGTTACACAACTATCGCGAAGACTCTCTAACAACTAGTTCATTATCATCCCTCTTACTGGTCCACCCCTCTAACTAGTCCACAACACATCTCAAATAAAAATGTTAATCTTCCAAAATTACCATTTAATTAGATTAGTGTTGTCACTTCTACATGCAGTATCTAAAATGGGCACTGAGAAATATACATAAATCTATAGTATGGAAACAAGAACAAAAAGAAGATGCAGAAGAATAAGAACTATAAAATTCTAGGTCTTGAATACAGGAATTAAAAAAAAAACAAATACAAACAAAATGTTGGGTAAACCAAGCGTTCCAAACCTTCCCTTACATACATTTCTTCCCCCCTCTTACACTGTGGTAGTGTTCGGTATAAACTCAAAGGCAATGACTATTGAAAAGTCACAGACAATGATAGGTAATGTTCATCCTGAGAGACGTAAGTTGTCGACATGCGCAAATGCAGAAAATGCATTTACAGTAACTTCGGTATTTAGTTATTAGTTACCTATTATTTAATAAATATAATCATTTCGCCAAATTTTTCATTAAACTTTTCAACAAGAAAAGTCCCTTATCCATCGTTGTTTTCTTATCAAACAAATTATTTAAAAACATCTTACATAGCTATATTAGATGTTCAGCGTTACTTTCTCTCTATCTCGACTTGCCTTATTCAAAGCTGTTTTATATATTTATATGAAAACATTATAATCAAATTTCAATCACAAACATTTAAAAAAGCAAGTTCTACTTTAATTCTCTAGATACTCGTTTAATACCGCCTTCTCATCAAACAAATTATCATCATAGCTTTTCACGCAACCATACAATAAGTTCAGCCCGATCATATATACATGCTGCATTCATAGCTGTGTTCATATCAAACAAATTATTGTCGAAATGCTGACACAACCATATAACAAGTTCAAGCCTTCCATATCTACTTGCTGCATTTAATGCCGTCTTCATATCAAACAAATTATTATCGAACTCCTCAAAAAACCATATCACAAGTTCAATCATACCATTACCACATGCTACATTCATTGCTGTCTTCATATCGAACAAATTCTTATCAAAATTCTCACACAACCATTTAATAAGTTCAATGTTACCACTTGAACAGGCCGCATTCATTGCTGTCTCCATACAGAACAAACGATTGTCAAACTTCTCACATAACCATTTAACAAGTTCAGTCTCTCCACTACCACAAGCCTTATTCAGTGCTGTCTTCATATCGAACAAATTATTGTCAAAATTGTCACACAGCCATTTAACAAGTTCAGAGTTACCCGTTAAAATACTGCATGCAACATTCATTGTTGCCTGCATATCAAACAAACTGATATCAAACTTCTCAAACAGCCATTTAACAAGTTCTGAGTTCCCCTTTCTACATGCCACATACATAACCATTTTCATATCAAACAAATGATGGTCAAACTTCTCACACAACCATATTATCAATTCAGTCCTACCTCTAATACAAACCTCATTCATTACGATCTTCATATCAAACACCTTATTGCCAAACTTTTCACACAACCATTTCACAAGTTCAGTGTCACCTCTCCAACTACTACATGCCACATTCATAACCGTCTTCATATCGAACAAATCAATGTCAAAATTTTCACACAACCATTCAATAAGTTCAGTGTTACCATTCATACATGCAATATCCATTAATGAATTCATATCAAGTAAAGTATGATCAGACATGTTAAGTATAACTTGAAGGACAGCCATATTACCATCACTACATGCCTTATTTAATACCCTCTGTAGATTATAAAGTAACACATAATACTTCTCCACCAACCATTGTATTACGTCAGTATTATTACCACTACAGGCCCGTGTAATCATGTCATCTACATCAAACAAACTACTATCAAACTTTCCACAAACATCCTTCACAAAGTCAAGTTGTCCTTTATGACATACAAACCCCATAACAGCTTTCACTAGTTCCAAGTCATCTTTATTGTCCGTAATAACTGATGTAATCCACTGTTTCATGTTGTCATCAATATTGATTTCATCTAATGTCAATGATCTGAATATCTCACATAAAAATTCAGTTATATTAAAGAACTGATATTTGTCATGAAAACTTAATAATAATTGAACACCAGGTACACCCTGACATCTAATTATGTTGGAACAGAATTCTTCTGGTGGTTTATATTCTTTTATATTGAGATCTTTGAGTATCTTCAGTATAACAGTTGATCTTGTCTCATCCAGAGTACATATAGCAAAGTTAAACGATTCTATCAATGTCTGTTTACATGCCTCAATTACAGTGTCTTCTTTTAGTGCTCTGACCAATACATATTTATGTGTCAGTAAGTTTTGCGTTTCCTGCATTCCAAATCCGTCTGTTCCTTCCATTAAATGTGATTCTAATGTCTGATTGTTGTGTGTTTCCTCAATTACATCGCTTCCTTGTTCCTCCATTTCATGTGATTCCTGTATTGGTGGTGTGTTGTGTATATTGCCATCTTCTGAACATATACAACATTTAAAAACTCTCACCAGAGATTCCTTACATGATTTCATTACACCCATGTTGGATTCTCCTGTCTTCCTGTGTGATGTCTTCATTACACCACTGTGTGCTTCCTCCGTAAAAACACTCTCTGATTCCTCGATCACATCACCGTTAGATTCTGGTGTAAGAGTGATGCGTATTTTGTCATACAAACTTTGGGGAAAAGGGTTTATGTTACAGAACATTAATAAGGCTGATGGTAAATAAAACTCTGATATGGAGACAATATAACGTTTTGAAAATCGATGATCACTTAAAAAACTCCAATAATGGTAAGATTTATTGAATTTGTATTGATTAATCATTTCCTGTAAGATATTGTCACTCGTCATTGTTATTATCTTCGAATTACACAAATTCTGTACAAACTGATAAGGATATTTCATGTAATCTGTTTCAAGTAACTGTAGTAATCTTAGAGCCAGCAGACTATAACATGATACTGGAACAGAAAATATAACTTCTCCTTCACTTGGTCGATAACTCTGCGGTCTAGCCATTTCTGTAATAAAATCGAATCCTAACAAGGGTATAACAGTTCTAGGATCAACAACACTGTAGGACATCATAACAGCCTCAGATATCAATCTATGTTGAAAACAATAATTACCATCATTGTTGATTTTTAAATATTTTCCTAAGAGTTGTTTTGCTGAATTGTTAATGTGTGATGTTAAAATATCTAAGAGTGGATTCAGGTATATAGTTTTCATCAACTTCTTGAATTCATCCGTATTAATCTTATCTGTGTTGAGAGAATCACCATTTACTAGAATATAAGCCAAGAGTGTGAAGTCTACCATACTCCCTTTATTTGTTTCTCCATCAATTCTTAGGTTTTCCATTTCCTTTAACAGCTGTTCTGTTGGATGACAGAAAAAGTTATGTCCTTGTTTAGTGAACTTTCGATCTGAAGCAAATAAATAGCATGTTTCTGGAAATCCTATCTGAGTATTTGTATCGGACTGCAGAATTTTCCGTACTGTCATCTCGTGTAGATAAACTGTTGTTCCAGTATTAAGAATAGAGTCGTCATTGATATTTTCTTTCTTTAAGTCATCTGTTACTAGTATTTTGTTTTTGGTTAAATATTTTATGAGACATGATTTCTTTTCCTCTACAGTCATCTGATGTTTATGGGAACTTAAATCTAGAACATGTGGATCAAGTAAAATTCTGAGCCGGGGTGTGTTAGTGACAATTGTCTGATATATATTCTTCCTCAAAGTTAATACAACTTTTATGTTTTTATTTTGTATTGTTGTGAATATCAATTTTATTGATTTGGAATGAACATCGTCATTGTAATTGTTGTTTGTCCTTCCAAACACATCATCAATTAAAACAGCAATCATACCATCACTCATATCATTCCATTCTGAAATATCATCAAGTTGTATACACCGAAATCTCCCATCGTCAATTGATAACTGTCGTATTAGTTCCAGGCCAATGCGAGATTTACCGATACCAGGTGATCCAATGAGAAAAACTAAACCATTTTCATTTAGACATACCAAAGCTTTGTTAACAGCATCTGTCCTCACAAATGTCCCTTCACTTGTGTGACTTTTTATCATATTGTCAGTATTTTCTGTAAGCATAAAATGTATGATTGATTGATTGATTGAATATTGTTTAACGTCTACTCAGCAATATTTCAGCTATATCAAGACGAGAACAAGTTTGTTAATAAAAATCACTTTGGGGTATGGAAAGGGCCATGGGGCGGGAAATTCTGACTGCCACTGGAAAAGTAGGGTGAAATTGTCAAGGGCGGGGAATTTAGCCTTGTAGCCGATCACCTACGGACCACACCCAAAAGAGCTTGCTACAAGGGTTCTTTAACGTGCAGGAAGCGTGGCATTTCTTCCAACACGTGGGACTGAGTTTACATCCCATCCGAAAGATGGGTTGTGTATTAATTAATCCCGCACAACCACGGAATGGGTCCTATTTCTATATCCCGGGACCCTCGGTGTCAGTCTCCGTTTAGGAGGGGTCACACCCCGCAAGCCGGAGATACTAGGTCTTATTTCTATATCCCGGGGTTCCCTCGGGGTCCTCTGCTAGGAAGACTCATACTCCAAGCTCAGAGGATGCTGCGGGCCTATTCATAAGCCGGGACCGCGCACGGCGGCATAAAATTTATGTACACATTAACATATGAAAACAAAGTATCAAATACATAGCCATCTAAGCAATATTGTAAGACTCCAAATTTCTGTTCGACTTGATCATCTGTACGTAGTGGCTATATAAGTTTAGATGTTTGGATTTACTTTGCACAAATAGTGTGCAGTTTTTGTTTTAATTCACTATGGTAAGATATAATGGGATGTTCGATCTAAAGACCTACTGCAATCAATACATGTACTTTGTGATGTAGGTTATCATTTGTGGTAAGTACATGTATACATCCCTTTAAGCTTTAATCACATTATGGTTAATACACGTACTATCTGATATAAGTTTTATTTGAGTCATTAGATTTACTGAGTGATATAAGGTATAACTGTAAATGATACACATATTATGTGATATATTGTCTCTGAGCTATAGTCTTGTCGTGGTGTCAGCAAACATAAAGTAACCAAGCAAAGAACCAAAAATCCTAAAACTGGCTAACACGATACAACTTATTGATTCCAGGTTTCATAACAAATATCAAATTGTTCAATCTCAAACAAGCCAAGACTTCTGTGACGAAAATTTGGTTTATAGATAAAAATGATAGAAACGGCAAACAAAAAGAAGCCACGCCATAATCATTAAAATCGCTAACAAATTACAGACCATTCTAAAGCCTCCGATTTTTTACTGAAACCAAGATACCATTGACAGAAAAATGATAGTCAGACTGGCAGGCAGACAGAAGGACACAGTAAAATAGAGACAATAACACAGACAATTAAAAAATAACACCATCATAGCTAAAAACTACAGACAATGGTGGCAATGTGAACAACAAAACATACAATGCCGACAGTCACACAAACAATGGAGACAAGAAAGGTTAATAGGGAAAATAACATAGACAATGGAAACCATTCGAAAGACAAAGAAAAAACAAAGCATACAAAGGACACAACAAAACAGACAATGCACACAACTTTGACAAAAGGAAAAAATAACACAGACGACGGAAACAATAAGACAAAAAATAGAGATAAAAACAAATACAATGAAGACAACAACAATTAAAATGATAAAAATATTAACAATTAAACAATTAAATTAAACAATAGTGACAAAACGGAGACAGAAACAAAGGCAATGGAGACGACAGCAATACGAACAATACAGATAGCAATACTGACAATGAATACAATACAGACAAAGGAGACAACACAGACAATACTCACAATAACAGAGACACTGTACACAACAATACACACAAAAGACGCAGCAACACACACAATGGACACAACAACAACACAATAGACACAACAACAGACAATGGACACATAACTCACACAATGGACACAACAACAGACAATGAACACAATAACAAACATAAAGGATATAATAACACACACAATAGAAAACAACAGACAATGGACACAATAACATACTCAATGGACACAACAACAGACAATGGACACAATAACAGACAATGGACACAATAACACACACAATGGATATAATAACATACACAATAGACACAACAACAGACAATGTACACAATAACATGCTCAAAGGACAATGGACATATAACTCACACAATGGACAGAACAACAGACAATGGACACAATAACACACACAATGCACACAGCAACATATAATGGACACAATTAAACACACAAAGGACACAACAACACAATACACACAATAACACAGACACTGGACACAACAAAACACATAATGGACACAATAACAGAGCCAATGGACACAATAACACACACAAAGGACACAACAACAACACACACAATGGACACAATAACACAGCCAATGGACACAATTCCAGAGACAATGGACACAACAATATAAAATGGACACAACAACACACACAATGGACACAATAACACAGACAATGGACAAAATAACACAAATTGGCACAACAACACACAATCCACAAAATAATAGAGACACTGGACTCAACAACACACACAATGGACACAACAACACAGACATTGGAAACAACAACACAGATAATTGACACAACAACAACGCAGACGACGGAGATAAAAACACAGGCAATGAGGACAACAACGATAAAAAATGAAGACTAAATTATTGTTAATGGAATCAGTAACAGGGACAATGGATATGACAACAATACAAAAAAAACAAGAGGCTCTCAAGAGCCTGTATCGCTCACCTGGACCATAGCAGACATAGAGAGAGGAATGGTTTTTCCAACAGTGTCAACTATGTTCCCAGCTGAGGCCACCTTGGACTGAATTGGATGAAGACGTTCCAGATGCAAATTTTAAAGAGGGCCACCAAAGCACTGCTGTGATCAAGTTTGGTTCCAATTAGAGAAATGGTTTCAGAGACTTAATTCTTTTAATGGAATTCAATATAAACTGTGGACATAGGATATGTCTCGCCCGCCCCATGTGTCGCTTGAATTTGCACACTGAGTAAGGGCAGCATCACTTATAATATAATCTGAGTCTTTAACTGTTAACAACATCCTCGTAAAACTCTTGATGTGATCATTCATGCATGACTACTCGGCCAGGGCCACTATCTTAGCATAAATCGGTATGTACTCCTCTAGATGCAACTGCTTGTCAAAAATGAAGTGGCTAGGACTTATAGTTTAGGTTGTAGTAACTGCTTGCTAAAAAACTTTGTGATCATTCATGCATGACTAAGGAGACAGTGCCACCATCTGGGCATGGAATCAGTATGTACTCCTCAAGACCAATTGCATTAAAAATATCAAGTAGCTAATACTGCTGATACAGTCTGTATTAACGGGTTGCTAAAACTTAATGTGATCATTCATACATAACTTAGGGGCCAGGGCCCCCATCTTGGTATCGAATCAGTGTGGACTTCTCAAGACATTACTGCATGTCAAATGTCAAGTGGCTAGGACTACTGGTACTGGCTGTACTAACAGACGTTATCGTCCATGCATGACTCAGAGGTCGGGTCATAAACTAAGTATGGACTGGAGTTTCACCCATACTAATGCTACTGGCCATCAAATAGTATGGACCTAAAACCACGATACGCTTGTGAATTCTCAATAGTTCCCAATTGTTAACACTGACGCTGCCGCTGGAAACACTATCCATATGTCTCGTTTTCGCGACTTTTCGTCGCGGTCGAGACAATAAACTATGTTACTGCTGGTGTACATCTTAATAACAAAATACCGAAGTTACTATTAATTTATTTTCTGCATATGTGCATTTCGACAATTGATGTCTCATCAATGCAGATTATGTCAAATGGTGAATAAAAGGATATGGAGTAAATGCACATGAGACAAAGTCTCTACAAATACATGGTAAAAAACAAGCAAAGGAACGCTTTTATTGTTGTTCTTCATCTTAAAGTCACCATGAGGCGTTCAACAATGAGCTTTGCTCATAGTAAGTTCAAGACGGCCCCTAGCACCGGTTTAAGCGGAATTCTTTGCTAATTGTCGAGCAACGCTACATCCATGTCTTTGTTGGTCATGGGTGCGGGATTGTCAACAAACATCAATTAAACTGGCAAAGTGCTCTTACAATCACTGTCATCCTTTGCCCGACAAAAGCACAAACCATTTGGAAGTCTATAAGCACAAAAACGTGTAAAAGCTGATAATGAACAAAAAACCAAAAAGGATCTAAATAGAAAAGCCAAAATTAAGCTAAGGACAGAGCTATGCATGAGGGAGATACTCCTTAGTTTTAAACAAAATTTTGTAACATTTAGATATTGCAAGTTTCAATTATGTCAGTTTTCGGATCAGCACCGAAGTACTGACTACTTGGTTAGCGAATACCCTTGGGATTAATAGTCCAACAGCAGAGACATTGGCCCCGTGGTAATAAATAACAACATACCAAAGTTACTGCTATTTATTTTCTACATAAGCACATTTCGACAACTTATGTCTCATCCGTTCAGATCGAATCAAAACATTTGGAAGTTAAATGTTAAATGACATTTTAAATAAGGTCCCTCCCAAGGAGTATTGTGACCGAATATGGTTCCAATTGGCCCAGTGGTTACAGAGTAGAAGATCTTTGAATGAAAAGTTCACGACGGAGGCCGGACGACAAACGACAGAAACAGCAATACAGGCAATACAGACATCAATAAAGACCATACAAACAATACAACGAAGGACAATGGAGACAATAACACAGACAATGGAGACAATGGCAGATTATGGAGATATTATCACATATAACAGAGACTATAACACACGGAATGGAGAAAACAACACAGACAAGAACAAAGAAAATGAAGACAGCAGCTGAAAAGACAATAGCGAAAACAACACAGACAACTACAGCATGTCGAAACGGGCGTTGTCGGAAGGGCCTCACAGTTTTGATCCTGATACTATGGGCAAAAGTAAAAATCAGATAAGTGTGATTTCAAATTCTGTTTGACACACTAATGTGTTGATACAGTAATTTGATGCACACAGTGGTGTCTTGAAGGTTTACCAAACCATATTTCGTAGATTTAGAATAAATATCAAGTTATTTTAAGTTAAAAATCAAAGTGTCTAAAGTGTCAGCAAACAGGAAGTAGTTCAGTGACGAACCTAAAAATCGCTTAATCAGGAAGTAGTCAAGTGGTTAACCTTAAAATCGCTCTTACAATACAACTCATCATTTCCAAGGTTCACACCCAAATAGAAATTATTCCTTCAAGTATTAACAAAGAAATCTGCGACGAAAATATTTGATTTACATTTTAAAAAAATCAAATTATCGGCAACACAGGAAATGGACACCAGAGTAAGTTGAAATTTACTTACACAATACAACTCATAATTTCCAAGCTTCAGACCAAATTTAAAATAATTTTTTATTGTAGAAGGAAAGAAATCTGTGATGAAAATGTTTTTCTTAGTAAATCAAAGTATTGGCAAACAGGATGTCCGACAAACCTGAAAATCACCTACACGACTCATCATTGCCAAGCTCCAAAGCAAATTCAAAATCATTCTTTTGTAGAAGCCAAGAAACCTGAGACGAAGATCGGCAAACAGGAAGTGAATGTCCGACAAACTTGAAAATCGCTTACAAAATACGCCATTTTCAAGCTTCAGACAGATTTTCAAATCATTCCCACTTATACAAGCAAACAAATCTTTGACGAAAAAAATTGTTGACGGACGGACGGACAGGCAAAGTGAAAACTATAGGGCACCCGCATCTCGATGCGGTGCCCTAATGAAAACAACAACACAAACAATGGAAATAATAACACAGACAACAGAACTTCCAAATAGACAATGATGACAAAACTGCAATGATGACAAAAATGCAATGATGACAAAAATGCAATGAAGACAACAATTCAGGGAATGGAGATAATAACACAGACAATGGCGACAACAACACATATAATGGAAACAAAAGCTCAAATCTCTATTGAACATATTTCGGTTGATGGATTTCCAAATGTGTTTTTATTTGATCTGCACTGAAGAGACAGACGTTGTCGAAATACGCATATGCACAAACTAAATTCACAGTAACTTTGGTAGTTTTTTAAATTTTCACTGATCCGATGCCATTGTTGGTGAACTGTTAGTCCCCAAGGGTATTCAAAAACCAAGAAGTCAGTACTTCTGTACTGACATGAAAACCGATTTCATTTGAAAACTTGCAGTATCTAAATTAAAGAAAATTTTGTTAAACCTTAGGAGTATCTCCCTCGTGCATAGCTCTGTCCATAGCTCATTTTGGCATTCCTTTTAAGATCTTATTGATAATTTGTACTCTATCACATTTTGCACATATTTCGGTTTTGCATTTCAAAATGTTTTGATTTGATCTGAATTGAAAAGACATATAAAAATTACAAAGACAACGGAGAAAACATCACAGAAATAGGAGACAAAAACACGGACAACGGACACAGCATTACAAACAAAGGAGACAACAACACAGAAAAGGGGGAAATATTGAAATAACAAAGAGAATTACAGTATTACGGACAATAGAGACAACATCACAAACAATGGAGACAAAACAAAGAAAATGGAGGAAAAAACACAGACAATGGACACAATGGACACAACATAACAGACAAAAGAGACAACAACACAGAGAATAACAGTAATACAGATGATAGAGATTACATGACACACAATGGAAACAACAACACTGATGATTGAGACAATGTCATAGATCATGGATACAACAAAACAATAGTAACGACAAAGCATACATAAAAGACAACAATATAAAGCTAGAGGTTCACATGAGCCTGGATCTCTCATCTGGTGACTGTTTCAGTTTCCCAGAAAATATCCAAACATTGGTGGCCATCTTGAATGGGATAGGAACTTTAAAATCCCAAAGGGGATCGTCAAAGTGATATTGCGATCAAATTTTGATAAAATTGTACAGACACTGGAGAACTGTACAGATTGTACAGACACTGTTCAAGTTGTTCCAGAGGAGAAGATATTTAAAGCATTAATCCTAGGGTTACTTTGTTAAACTATGATCCTAGTCGATCGCTATCTTTGATGAGGTATCCACAAAAAAATATATGGTTATGTATTATCTGTACTGAAGAGACATAAGTTGTCGAAATCGCTGTATGCAAAAACTAACATTAAAGTTACTTGATACTTGTAAACAAATATATATTGCGTCGATGCCACTGCTGATGGACTGTTAGTCCCCGATGGTATTCACCAGCCAAGTAGTCAGGACTTTGGTACTAACCCAAAAGCCGATTTATTTTGAAACTTGCAAACTCAAAGTTGAAAAGCAAAGGGGTAACTCCCTCATGCAAAACTCTGTCCTTAGCTGATTTTGGCTTTCTGTTTATATCATATTTGGTTATTTATTCTCTATCAGTTTTTAAACATGGTTGAGTTTGTGGCTTTCCAAATGTAAAGATATTATCTGTACTGAAGAGTCATAAGTTGTTGAATTCGACATTTGCAGAAACTTTATTTACATTAACTTCTGTATTGTGCTATTTATTACCACTATATCGAAACCAATGCTGGTGGACTGTCACTCCCCGAGGGTATTGACCAGCCCAAAAGCCAGTACTTTGATGTTGACCAGAAAGCCGATTTATTTGGAGACTTGCAGTATCTAAATTTTATGTAAATTTTGTTGAAAAACTAAGTAGCATCTCCCTCATGCAAAGCTCTGTAGTCCTTAGCTGATTATAGCTTAATATTTAGATCATATTTAGTTATTTGTTCTGACTCTGTATTTTCACATTTTTGAGTTTAGAATTTTTCTGTATGGAAGAGACCTAAGTTGTTGAAACCACCATTTGCAGAAACTAAATGTACAGTAACTTCAGTATTTTGAAATTTTGTTACCACTGGGTCGATACCATTGCTGTTTAACCATTAAATCCCGAGGGTATTGACAAGCCTATTACTCAGTTCTTCGGTGTTGAGCCCAAAGCCGGTGTATTTGGAAACTTACAATATCTTAATTTTTATAAATTTTCTTGAAAAACTAAGGAGTATCTCCCTCATGAAACCCCTGTCCCTAGATGACTTTGACTTTCCATTTGGAACATATTTGTTTGGTCTTCCAAATTTGTAGCTTTTATCTTCACTGAAAAAACAATAAGTTGTCGAAATCGCATAATACAGAAACTAAATTTAAAGTCATTTCGGTATTTTGTTATTTGTTACCACTGGGTCGATGCCACTGCTGGTGGGCTTTTAGTCCCCAGAAACTTGGTATTTTGTTATTTATAAACTTTTAAAAGGGGGCACCCAAGGATTATTGCTTGGTTCCAATTTCAGATGAGCAGATCTATGAATGCATTTCCAAAAGGGTAATCGTGTTAAACCATGCTCTCAACTGGATCAGGCACGAACATAAAAGTCTTAAACTTGAACCAGACAACAATAAAAGCGATGTTCCAACACTTGGTTTAACCATGTATTTGTGAGATTTTGTCTCATTTGAATTTACTCCATATCCCTTCATTGTTAATTTAAGACGGGAGTTTGTCTCTCCTGCAGTGTGGATTCCGTAAAAAGATTCCCCGTGAGAGAGATGTATGCTCTTTATATATTTCAGTTATGGTGTACTTGTTCTTGAGAGAATTTTTCATATGGATGCACAATCATTCGTTAAAATTTTGGCTTTTTATTTTTTTGTAATTTAAAATTGTTTTTCCGACCACCTGTTTATTTTGCCCACGTCTTATGATTTTATAATGCCAAGTTTTCTTACAATTGGCCCTGTGGTTGTTTAAATGTGATCGTCTTCTACTATTCTTTTTGTCGGGAAATGGATGACGGCGATTGTCTTTGCCAGTTCAGTTTATGTTTGTGGACGATCCCGCATCCATATATCAAAGGAAAAAAGACATGGGTGTAGCGATGCTCAGCAATTAGCAATGAATTCCGCTCAAACTGGCGCCGGGGACCGTCTTGAACTTGCTATGAGGTATGAGTAATGCTCATTGTTGAAGGCCCCAAGGTAACCTCAAGATGAAGAACAACAATAAAAGCGTTGTTCCATTGCTTGGTTTAACCATGTATTTGTAGAGATATTGTCGCATTTGCATATCCCTTCATTGTTACCCAAATGACTATTGTGACCAGGTTTGGTTCCAATTGGATCAATAGTTTCAGAAGATAAAATCTTTGAATGCATTTCCAATAGGGTATATATGTTAACTTATGTTCTGCGCTGGCTGCCATCTTAATAGGAAACGAACATAAAAATCACAATCTTTGGACGGGACCACCAAAGTACTAAAGTGACCATGTTTGGTTCCAATTGACCCGGTATTTGAATTAGTTTCCCATATGATCCTATGTTCAACCATTGTTTCCTGCTGGCGGCCGTCTAATAAGATGCAAACCTGCTGGAGGTATTTTACGAAAGGATATGGAGTAAATGAACATGAGACCATAACACATATGTTTACTCCAACTGCAATAATTTTAATGAGCTGTATGGCCATTTCGGAAATTAATTCCTCATCAGCAGCACTAGAACCCAAACAAAGGAAATCCATAATTTCAAAAAATGTTAAAAATGCATTTAACCAAACGAATCTGAATAATCAGCAATATCAAATATAGCTTAGGACTAAACTACGATTGAGGGAGTTAATCCTTTGGTTTTAGAATTTACATAAATTTAGATAATATTAATTAAACAAAGTGTACACATGACGTATCTCATGTAGAAGTACACCATATCTAAGAAAAATAAAGAACATACATCTCTACCACGGGGAATTGTTTTACCAACTCCACGCTGCAATAAAAGACAAACTCCTGTATTAAATATTTTACGAAAGGATGTTGAAATTTTAGTCCTTGATAAGTTAAACATTTGCAATTCAAGCTCATCTATCTCAAATATTTTCGAAATTAAAGTTAAATCGTATAAAAATTGTGAATTGCAGGACATGTCGATCTTACTTTGCTGACCTTTTTGTTTTATAAACTTCATCTCCATGTTTTATTGGGGACATAAGTGGTCGAAATGCGCATATGCAGAATTTAAATTCACCGTAACTTCGGAATTTAGTTACTTGTTACCACTGGGTCGATGCCACTGCTGGTGGACTGTTAGTCCCCGAGGGTATTCACCAGCCCAGTAGTCAGTACCTCGGTGCTGACCCGAAAGCCGATTCTACTTTGAACCTTACAATATCTAAATTTTTGTAAATTTTGTTGAAAACTAAGGAGTATCTCCCTCATGCAAAGCTCTGTCCTTATCTGATTTTGGCTTCACATTTAGATCATATTGGTTGTTTGTTCTCTATCAGTTTTTAAACCTCTTTGAGTTTAGATTTTATCTGCACTGAAGAGACATAAGTTGTCGAAATGCGCATATGCAGAATTTAAATTCACCGTAACTTCGGTATTTAGTTATTAATTATTTCGAATATAAAAAACAAGATGTGTTTGTGAAACACATATACCCCCAGATTCCGATTTTTACCCCTTTTTGACCCCTTTGACCTTGACCTTTGACCTTTGACCTAATTTTTTTTGCATATTTATGTTCCTCTTGACTAGACCTATACACTTGCCAAGTATCAAAAGTCTACCTTATATAGTTCAAAAGTTGTAGCCAAGGTTAAAGTTTCGGACAAACAGACAGACAGGACAAAAACAATATGCCCCCCGATCCTCGATCTGGGGGCATAAAAACAAAACAAAAGAAATAAAAAAAAAAAAAAAAATAAATAAATAAATAAAAAAAAAAGAAAAAGAAAAAAAAAAGAAAAAAAAATTAAATTTTGTTCCGTCTATGTACACTTAATAATCACAAACATTGGAGTGCATACCATGGTAATGATCTAGGCCACTTGTCGTAAATATTGGCTCAGCAGGTTTAGAGGAGAAATCTCTTTGAAATTAAAGTTAACGGACGGACAAACGACGGACCCCGAGTAATGGCAAAAAAAAGCACATGGCCTTTTTCCAGGTGCTAAAAAGGGACAACAAAACGGACAATGGTTTTTAAAAACAGTTGCATTGACAAACGAGACAACAAACAAACAGATGAATGGAGACGAAAACGACGACAACACATATAATAAAGACAACACTATAGAAAATTGAGATGACAAATAGAAACAACAACAACACAGATAATGGGCACAACAACCAAACAGACAATACAGAGAACAGCACATCATTAAGGACGACAATAACACACAAAAGGACAACCACAACAGTGAAGATAAAAAAAAACAAAATAGATAATGGTTATGACAGCAACGCACAAAAAAGAAATAACAATAACACAGACAACACAAACAACAATAACAAGAATGGAGACGAAAACAAAGAATTATACAACAAATACTAGAGACGACCGCAAAACCGACAATGGAGACAAAAAAGCAAAACAAGACAATGGACAATACGAAATGAAGTCGACACAGCAATACATACCTAGAAGCTTCTTCCGTTTTTCTGAAAAGAAATATGTAGACAAAAATTAAAACACAAAGGCGTCTATTTAACATTTCTAGGGCTGCTGAGCTTACGCTACCCAATGTTCAAGTGGCTTATGCAGTTAGTACTTTATTTTATTACTTTATACAACCTATTCTTGAGTATAAAGCATTTAATTAACAAGATTGCTTACTTTACTGATGGACTTGATCTTACCACTGGTTTTCGAGTGGGTGTGTGTTGTTCATCAGTATTTGTGTCTCTATTTTTCCTTTCTGTGTGGTGCTTATGAGTTGTTTCTGTGTTCACGAAGCTGCCATTGTCTTTAGATGAAATGTTTTAACCAGTGAGAATTGATGTTTCTCAGTGGTTCCAGAATGGGTCACCAAGCTGCAAACATGGACTCTGACCTAACACTTTACTTTTCATTGGCAGTGTGACGAGTGGTCTGTTGGTTAATGTTTGGTTTTTATTGTGTTCATTTTTGTGATGCTCTTGTTTCTGCTTAGTTTTCTCCGATGTTCTTGTTCATTTCTGTTTATTTTTTGTGTTGTTCTTGTTGGTTTATAATTATTTTATATGTTCTCGTTGGTTTATAATTATTTTTTTATGTTCTCTTTGGTTTATAATTATTTTTTATGTTCTCGTTGTATTCTGTTTATTTTTCTGATATTCTTGTTTATTTCTACTACCTCTGTAATACTTATTTTTATTATGTTCTTGTTGGTTGCTGTATATATTTGTGATGCGTTTGCGTGCTTATGTTTAGATTTTTGATGTTCTGGTTTGTTTCCTTTTAAATATAAGTTGGGACCTGAAACACAAAATAGTCTTAGGAAATTGTGTTAAAATAATTGGGTTACAAAGAATACTTTTGGTATACGGCTTATCTCTTTTCAATGATTCAATGGTGGATATGTTATCATGAACAAAAGAAAACGGTTTTATCAAAGAGGTCAAAGATAAGACCATTATGACTTATGTTTAGTGCATGACACATTTGTTTTGATATTACAGCCATGTTACGGTCCGAATATCCTAGGTGTACAATGTAGCAGTATATGGTGTTGTCACTTTAATTACCCCTTTTGTAAGTAAGCTGCATTCTGATAAGATAATAGCCGTGGTATTTTTTGGCAAATACTACCTCACCGTTGTATTTGTCCAAGAGTCATCTGTGCGCTTTGATGAACGAGACAATCGGTGTAATTGAACAGATATATCATGAACGTCGGGGTATTTGCCAAAAATACGTCTTGGGTCTAAATTTCCCTCGCCTTTCAGGCTCGGGAAATTTAACTGCCCCGCGACTTGTATTTTTGGCAAATATCCCTCCTTATCATGATATATCTGTTCATTATGATATCTTCAAATGAAAAAAACTCCAGGGTTTTCAAGACTGTTTCAGACTATAAAAGGCAACGAAATTCTTGTTTGCGATAGTTATTTTCCTTAAATTTGTGTAGGGCAGTTCCAGATTGAAAGACATGGGAGCCTTTGAATGTAGTATTTTTTTTACCAATAACACCAAATGAAATTTCCCCGTGAGTATAATTTAAAAATGGTCAAATAACAACCACCTATAGAAGTTCATATTAAATGTCTTCAAAGA
This sequence comes from Modiolus philippinarum, assembly GCA_002080025.1. Taxonomy (NCBI): domain Eukaryota; kingdom Metazoa; phylum Mollusca; class Bivalvia; order Mytilida; family Modiolidae; genus Modiolus; species Modiolus philippinarum. The sequence continues at coordinate 58,456 of MJUU01034872.1, forward strand.
GCCCAAAGCATATTTCTTGAACAGCCCTTACAAACGGAATACCTGTATCCAGATTATTGGATATTTAAAAATATTTAAAAGTTTGAATACTTTTCGTAGCCCTTATGTACAAAAAGAAATCAAGAGTTTCAAGGTTTCCAGGATGCGTAGCGATTACTCCAAGAACAGAAGTAAGTGAAAACGGAACTATAAGTTTTCAAAACGAACAATCCTAGGGTATATTTAATATTGAAACAAGAAACAAAGAGATCACATGAGTACGACATAGAACACAGTAAAAACACGCATACATATGATCAACACGGACCAAATAAAATACCAAAGATGAGTTCAGATAAAGACAGCATCGCCTACTTCTTATAAGATACCCTCCGTGTTAAACATACTACATAATTAATGGTCGGTACACAAACCGAGACAGACTGACAAAGTGACTCCTATACATCTCCACAGCAACAGCACAAAAGTAATTGGCTTGCGTAAGTCAAAACAGACTGACAAGGTGATTTCTACACACGTCCACAGCAACAATACAAAAGTAATTGGCTTCACGTAAGTCAAGACAGACTGACAAGGTGAGTCCCATATGTCCCATATGTCCCCTAACAACAGTGCTAAAGTAATGGTCGGGACATAAACCAAGACAGACTGATTTGGTGATTCCTATACATATCCACAGCAACAGTACAAAAGTAATTGTCTTGACGGAAGTCACGACAGACTGACAAGGTGAGTCCCATATGTCCCCTAACAACAGTGCTAAAGTAATGGTCGGGACACAAACCGAGACAGACTGATTTGGTGATTCCTATACATCTTCACAGCAACAGTACAAAAGTAATTGGCTTGACATAAGTCAAGACAGACTAACAAGGTGAGTCCCATATGTCCCCTAACAACAGTGCTAAAGTAATGATCGGGACACAAACCGAGGCAGACTGACAAGGTGATTCCTATACATCTCCACAGCAACAGTACAAAAGTAACTGGCTTGCCGTAAGTCAAGACAGACTGACAAGGTGAGTCCCATATGTCCCCTAACAACAGTGCTAAAGTAATGGTCGGGACACGAACGGAGACAGACTGACAAGGTGATTCCTATACATCTGAACAGCAACAGTACAAATGTAATTGGCTTGACGTAAGTCAAGATAGACTGACAATGTGAGTCCCATATGTCCCCTAACAAAAGTGCTAAAGTAATGGTCGGGACACAAACCGAGACAGACGGACAAGGTGATTCCTATACATCTCCACAGCAAAAGTACAAAAGTAATTGGCTTGACGTTAGTCAAGACAGACTGACAAGGTGAGTCCCATATGTCCCCTAACAACAGTGCTAAAGTAATGGTCGGGACACAAACTGAGACAGACCGACAAGGCGATTCATATACATCTCCACAGCAACAGTACAAAAGTAATTGGCTTGACGTAAGTCAAGGCAGACTGACAAGGTGAGACCCATATGTCCCTTAACAACAGTGCTAAAGTAATGGTCGGGACACAAACCGAGACAGACTTATTTGGTGATTCCTATACATCTCCACAGCGACAATACAAAAGTAATTGGCTTGACTTAAGTCAAGACAGACTGACAAGGTGAGTCCCATATGTCCCCTTACAACAGTGCTAAAGTAATGGTCGGGACACAAACCGAGACAGACTGACAAGGTGATTCCTATAAATCTCCACAATGTAATTGGCTTGACGTAAGTCAAGATAGACTGACAATGTGAGTCCCATATGCCCCCTAACAACAGTGCTAAAGAAGTGGTCGGGACACAAACCGAGACAGACTCCGGACACAAACCGAGACAGACTGACAAGGTGATTCCTATACATCTTCCCAGCAACAGTACAAAAGTAATTGGCTTGACGTAAGTCAAGACAGACTGACAAGGTGAGTCCCATATGGCCCCTAACAACAGTGCTTAAGTAATGGTCGGGACACAAACCGAGACAGACTGATTTGGTGATTCATATACATCGCCAAAGCAAGAGTACAGTAGTAATTGGCTTGACGTAAGTCAAGACAGACTGACAAGGTGAGTCCCATATGTCCCCAAACAACAGTGCTAAAGTAATGGTCGGGACACAAACCGAGACAGACTGACAAGGTGATTCCTATACATCTCCACAGCAACAGTACAAAAGTAATTGGCTTGACGTAAGTCAAGACAGACTGACAAGGTGAGTCCTATATGTCCCCTAACAACAGTGCTAAAGTAATGGTCGGGACACAAACCGAGACAGACTGACAAGGTGATTCATATACACCTCCACAGCAACAGTAGAAAAGTAATTGGCTTGACGTAAGTCAAGACAGACTGACAAGGTGAGTCTCATATGTCCCCTAACAACAGTGCTAAAGTAATGACCGGGACACAAACCGAGACAGACTGACAAGGTGATTCATATACATCTCCAGAGCAACAGTACAAAAGTAATTGGCTTGACGTAAGTCAAGACAGACTGACAAGGTGACTCCCATATGTCCCTAACAACAGTGCTAAAGTAATGGTCGGGACACAAACCGAGACACACTGACAAGGTGATTCCTATACATCTCCACAGCGACAGTACAATAGTAATTGGGTTGACGTAAGTCAAGACAGACTGACAAGGTGAGTCCCATATGTCCCNGGACACAAACCGAGACAGACTGACAAGGTGATTCATATACATCTCCACAGCAACATTACAAAAGCAATTGACTTAACGTAAGTCAAGACAGACTGAAAAGGTGAGTCCCATATGTCCCTTAACAACAGTGCTAAAGTAATGGACGGGACACAAACCGAGACAGACTGACAAGGTGATTCCTATACATCTCCACAGCAACAGTACAAAAGTAATTGGCTTGACGTTAGTCAAGACAGACTGACAAGGTGAGTCCCATATGTCCCCTAACAACATTGCTAAAGTAGTGGTCGGGACACAAATCGAGACAGACTGACAAGGTGATTCCTATACATCTCCACAGCAACAGTACAAAAGTAATTGGTTTGACGTTAGTCAAGACAGACTGACAAGGTGAGTCCCATATGTCCCCTAACAACAGTGCTAAAGTAATGGTCGGGACACAAACCGAGACAGACTGACAAGGTGATTCATATACATCTCCACAGCAACATTACAAAAGCAATTGACTTAACGTAAGTCAAGACAGACTGAAAAGGTGAGTCCCATATGTCCCTTAACAACAGTGTTAAAGTAATGGACGGGACACAAACCGAGACAGACTGACAAGGTGATTCCTATAAATCTCTACAGCAACAGTACAAATGTAACCTGCTTGACGTAAGTCAAAATAGACTGACAATGTGAGTCCCATATGTCCCCTAACAACATTGCTAAAGTAGTGGTCCGGACACAAACCGAGACAGACTGACAAGGTGATTCCTATACATCTCCACAGCAACAGTACAAAAGTAATTTGCTTGACGTTTGTCAAGACAGACTGACAATGTGAGTTCAATATGTCCCCTAACGAAAGTGCTAAAGTAATGGTCGGGACACAAACCAAGACAGACGGACAAGGGGATTCCTATACATCTCCACAGCAACAGTACAAAAGTAATTGGCTTGACGTAAGTCAAGACAGACTGACAAGGTCAGTCCTATATGTCCCTAACAACAGTGCTAAAGTAATGGTCGGGACACAAACCGAGACAGACTAACAAGGTGATTCATATACATCTCCACAGCAACATTACAAAAGTAATTGACTTGACGTAAGTCAAGACAGACTGACAAGGTGAGTCCCATATGTCCCCCAACAACAGTGCTAAAGTAATGGTCGGGACACAAACCGAGACAGACTGACAAGGTGATTCCTATACATCTCCACAACGACAGTACAAAAGTAATTGGCTTGACGTAAGTCAAGACAGACTGAAAAGGTGAGTCCCATATGTCCCTTAACAACAGTGCTAAAGTAATGGACGGGACACAAACGGAGACAGACTGACAAGGTGATTCCTATAAATCTCTACAGCAACAGTACAAATGTAACCTGCTTGACGTAAGTCAAAATAGACTGACAATGTGAGTCCCATATGTCCCCTAACAACATTGCTAAAGTAGTGGTCGGGACACAAACCGAGACAGACTGACAAGGTGATTCCTATACATCTCCCCAGCAACAGTACAAAAGTAATAGGCTTGACGTTAGTCAAGACAGACTGACAAGGTGAGTCCCATATGTCCCCTAACAACAGTGCTAATGTAATGGTCGGGACACAAACCGAGACAGACTGACAAGGTGATTCCTATACATCTTTACAGTAGCAGTACATTAGTAATTGGCTTGACGTAAGTCAAGACAGACTGACAAGGTGAGTCCCATATGTCCCCTTACAACAGTGCTAAAGTAATGGTCGGGACACAAACCGAGACAGACTGACAAGGTGATTCCTATACATCACCACAGCAACAGTGCAAATGTAATTGGCTCGACGTAAGTCAAAATAAACTGACAAGGTGAGTCCCATATGTTCCCTAACAACAGTGCTAAAGTAATGATCGGGACACAAACCGAACAGACCGACATGGTGAATCCTACACATCTCCACAGCAACAGTACAAAAGAAATTGGCTTGACGTAAGTCAAGACAGACTGACAAGGTGAATCCCATATGTCCCTAATAACAGTGCTAAAGAAATGGTCGGGACACAAACCGAGACAGACTGACAAAGTAATTCATATACATCTTCACAGCAACAGTACAACAGTAATTGGCTTGACGTAAGTCAAGACAGTCTGACAAGGTGAGTCCCATATGTCCCCTAACAACAGTGCTAAAGTAATGGTCGGGACACAAACCGAGACAGACTGATTTGGTGATACATATACATCTCCACAACAACAGTAGAAAAGTAATTGGCTTGACGTAAGTGAAGACAGACTGACAAGGTGAGTCCCATATGTCCCCTTACAACAGTGCTAAAGTAATGGTCGGGACACAAACCGAGACAGACTGACAAGGTGATCCCAATACATCTCCACAGCAACAGTGGAAATGTAATTGGCTCGACGTCAGTCAAAATAGACTGACAAGGTGATTTCCATATGTTCCCTAACAACAGTGCTAAGGTAATGATCGGGACACAAACCGAGACTGACCGACAAAGTGAATCCTATACATCTCCACAGAAACAATACAAAAGTAATTGGCTTGACGTAAGTCAAGACAGACTGACAATATGAGTCCCATATGTCCCCTAACAACAGTGCTAAAGAAATGGTCGGGACACAAACCGAGACAGACTGACAAGGTGATTCCACAGCAACAGTACAAAAGTAATTGGCTTGACATTAGTCAAGACAGACTGACAAGGTGAGTCCTATATGTCCCCTAACAACAGTGCTAAAGTAATGGTCGGGCCACAAACCGAGACAGACTGACAAAGTGATTCCTATACATCTCCACAGCAACAGTACAAAGTTAATTGGCTTGACGTAAGTCAAGACAGACTGACAAGGAGAGTCCCATATGTCCCCTAACACCAGTGCTAAAGTAATGGTCGGGACACAAACCGAGACAGACAGACAAGGTGATTCCTGTATATCTTCACAGCAACAGAACAAATGTAATTGGGTTGACTTAAGTAAGAACAGACTGACAATGTGAGTCCCGTATGTCCCTAACAACAGTACTAAAGTAATTGTCGGGACACAAACCGAGACAGCCTAACAAGGTAAATCCTTTACTTCTCTACAGCAACAGTAGAAAAGTAATTGGCTTGACATAAGTCAAGACAGTCTGACAAGGTGAGTCCCATATGTCCCCTAACAACAGTGCTAAAGTAATGGTCGGGACACAAACCGAGACAGCCCGACAAGGTGAATCCTTTACATCTCCACAGCAACAGTACAAAAGTAATTGGCTTGACGTCAGTCAAGACAGTCTGACAAGGTGAGTCCCATATGTCCCCTAACATCAGTGCTAAAGTAATGGTCGGGACACAAACCGAGACAGACTGATATGGTGATACATATACATCTCCACAACAACAGTAGAAAATCAATTGGCTTGACGTAAGTCAAGACAGACTGACAAGGTGAGTCCCATATGTCCCCTTACAACAGTGCTAAAGTAATAGTCGGGACACAAACCGAGACAGACTGACAAGGTGATTCCAATACATCTCCACAGCAACAGTGCAAATGTAATTGGCTCGACTTAACTCAAAATAGACTGACAAGGTGATTTCCATATGTTCCCTAACAACAGTGCTAAGGTAATGGTCGGGACACAAACCGAGACTGACCGACAAAGTGAATCCTCTACATCTCCACACCAACAGTACAAAAGTAATTGGCTTGACGTAAGTCAAGACAGACTGACAAGGTGAGTCCTATATTTCCCTAACAACAGTGCTAAAGTAATGGTCGGGCCACAAACCGAGAAAAACTGACAAAGTGATTCCTATATATCTCCACAGCAACAGTACAAAAGTAATTGGCTTGACGTAAGTCAAGACAGACTGACAAGGAGAGTCCCATATATCCCCTAACAGCAGTGCTAAAGTAATGGTCAGGACACAAACCGAGACAGACAGACAAGGTGATTCCTATATATCTTCACAGCAACAGTAGAAATGTAATTGGGTTGACGTAAGTAGGAACAGACTGACAATGTGAGTCCCATATGTCCCTAACAACAGTGCTAAAGTAATGGTCGGGACACAAACCGAGACAGACTGAAAAGGTGATTCCTTTACTTCTCTACAGCAACAGTAGAAAAGTAATTGGCTTGACATAAGTCAAGACAGGCTGACAAGGTGAGTCCTATATGTCCCCTAACAACAGTGCTAAAGTAATGGTCGGGACAAAAACCGAGACAGACTGACAAGGTGATTCCTATACATCTCCACAACAACAGTACAAAAGTAATTGGCTTGACGTAAGTCAAGACAGACTGAGAAGGTGAGTCCCATATGTCCCTAACAACAGTGCTAAAGTAATGGTCGGGACACAAACCGAGACAGACCGACAAGGTGAATCCTATACATCTCCACAGCAACAGTACAAAAGTAATTGGCTTGACGTAAGTCAAGACAGACTGACAAGGTGAATCCCATATGTCCCCTAATAACAGTGCTAAAGTAATGGTCGGGACACAAACCGATACAGACTGACAAAGTGATTCATATACATCTTCAGAGCAACAGTACAAACGTAATTGGCTTGACGTAAGTCAAGATAGACTGACAATATGAGTCCCATATGTCCCCTAACAACAGTGCTAAAGAAATGGTCGGGACACAAACCGAGACAGACTGACAAGGTGATTTCTATACATCTCGACAACAAAAGTACAAAAGTAATTGGCTTGACGTAGGTCAAGAATGACTGACAAGGTAAGTCTCATATGTCCCCTAAAAACAGTGCTAAAGTAATGGTCGGGACACAAACCGAGGCAGACAGACAAGGTGATTCCTATACATCTTCACAGCAACAGTACAAATGTAATTGGGTTGACGTAAGTCAACACAGACTGACAATGTGAGTCCCATATGTCCCCTAACAGCAGTGCTACAGTAAGTCGGGACACAAACCGAGACAAACTGACAATGTGATTCCTATCCTTCTCTACAGCAACAGTAGAAAAGTAATTGGCTTGACATAAGTCAATACAGGCTGACAAGGTGAGTCCTATATGTCCCCTAACAACAGTGCTAAAGTAATGGTTGGGGCACAAACCGAGACAGACTGACAAGGTCATTAATATACATCTCCACAACAACAGTACAAAAATAATTGGCTTGACGTAAGTCAAGACAGACTGAGAAGATGAGTCCCATATGTCCCCCAACAACAGTACTAAAGTAATGGTCGGGACACAAACCGAGACAGACTGACAAGGTGATTCCTATACATCTCCACAACAAAAGTACAAAAGTAATTGGCTTGACGTAGGTCAAGACAGACTGACAAGGTAAGTCTCATATGTTACCTAACAACAGTGCTAAAGTAATGGTCGGGACACAAACTGAGACAGACTGACAAGGTGATTCATATAAATCTTCACAGCAACAGTACAAATGTAACTGGCTTGACGTAAGTCAAGATACACTGAAAATGTGAGTCATATGTGTCCCCTAACAACAGTGCTAAAATAATGGTGGGGACACAAACCGAGACAGACTGACAAGGTGATTCCTATACATCTCCACAACAACAGTACAAAAGTAATTGGCTTGACGTAAGACTAGACAGACTGACAAGGTTAATCCCATATGTCCCCTAACAACAGTGCTAAAGTAATGGCCGGGCCACAAACCGAGAAAAACTGACAAAGTGATTCCTATACATCTCCACAGCAACAGTACAAAAGTAATTGGCTTGACGTAAGTCAAGACAGACTGACAAGGAGAGTCCCATATGTCCCCTAACAGCAGTGCTAAAGTAATGGTCGGGACACAAACCGAGACAGACTGATTTGGTGATTCCTATACATCTCCACAGCAACAGTACAAAAGTAATTGGCTTGACGTAAGTCAAAATAGACTGACAAGGGGAGTCCCATATGTCCCCTCATAACAGTGCTGCTAAAGTAATGGTCGGGACACAAACCGAGATAGACTGATAAAGTGATTCATATACATCTTCACAGCAACAGTACAAATGTAATTGGCTTGACGTAAGTCAATTTAGACTGACAATATGAGTCCCACATGTCCCCTAACAAGAGTGCTAAAGAAATGGTCGGGACACAAACCGAGACAGACTGACAAGGTGATTCCTATACATCTCCACAGCAACAGTACAAAAGTAATTCGCTTGACGTTAGTCAAGACAGACTGACAAGGTGAGTCCTATATCTTCCCTAACAACAATCCTAAAGTAATGGTCCGGACACAAACCGAGACAGACTGACAAGGTGATTCCTATACATCTCCACAGCAACAGTACAAAAGTAATTGGCTTGACGTAACTCAAGACAGACTGACAAGGTTAATCCAATATGTCCCCTAACAGCAGTGCTAAAGTAATGGTCGGGACACAAACCGAGACAGACAGACAAGGTGATTCCTATACATCTTCACAGCAACAGTACAAATGTAATTGGGTTGACGTAAGTCAAGACAGACTGACGATGTGAGTCCCATATGTCCCCTAACAACAGTGCTAAAGTAATGGTCGGGACAGAAACCGAGACAGACTGACAATGTGATTCCTATACCTCTCTACAGCAACAGTAGAAAAGTAATTGGCTTGACATAAGTCAAGACAGGCTGGCAAGGTGAGTCCTATATGTCCCCTAACAACAGTGCTAAAGTAATGGTCGGGAAACAAACCGAGACAGACTTACAAGGTGACTCCTATACATCTCCACAACAACAGTACAAAAGTAATTGGCTTGACGTAAGTCAAGACAGACTGACAAGGTGAGTCCCATATGTCCCCTAACAACAGTGCAAAAGTAATGGTCGGGACACAAACCGAGACAGACTGACAAGGTGATTCGTATACATCTCCACAACAACAGTACAAAAGTAATTGGCTTGACGTAAGTCAAGACAGACTGACAAGGTGATTCCTATAAATCTTCACAGCAACAGTACAAATGTAATTGGCTTGACGTAAGTCAAGATAGACTGACAATGTAAGACCCATATGTCCTCTAACAACAGTTCTAAAATAATGGTCGGGACACAAACCGAGACAGACTGACAAGGTGATTCCTATACATCTCCACAACAACAGTACAAAAGTAATTGGCTTGACGTAAGTCTAGACAGACTGACAAGGTTAACCCCATATGTCCCCTAACAACAGTTCTAAAGTAGTGGTCGGGACACAAATCGAGACAGACTGATTTGGTGATTCCTATACATCTCCACAGCAACAATACAAAAGTAATTGGCTTGACGTAAGTCAAGACAGTCTGACAAGGTGAGTCCCATATGTCCCCTAACAACAGTGCTAAAGTAATGGTCGGGACACAAACCGAGACACTGATTTCGTGATTCATATACATCTCCACAGCAACAGTACAATAGTAATTGGCTTGATGTAAGTCAAGACAGACGGACAAGGTGAGCCCCATATGTCCCCTAACAACAGTGCTAAAGTAATGGTCGGGACACAAACCGAGACAGACTGACAAGGTGATTCCTATACATCTCCACAGCAACAGTGCAAATGTAATTGGCTCGACGTAAGTCAAAATAGACTGACAAGGTGAGTCCCATATGTTCCCTAACAATAGTGCTAAAGTAATGGTCGGGACACAAACCGAGACAGACCGACAAGGTGAATCCTATACATCTCCACAGCAACAGTGCAAATGTAATTGGCTTGACATAAGTCAAGATAGACTGAATTTTGTCTGAATTGCTTTTCTCCATATCCCTTAATTAGGTACCAGATAATTCGTATACATCACCACAACAACAGTACTAAAAGAATGGTCTGGACTTTGAACGACTTACTCAGACTTACAAGTTTATTCCTATACATCCCCAAAACAACAGTACTAAAGTAATGATCTGGACATAAACTGACACAATAACTTCGGTATTTAGTTATTTAGTTATATTTACAAGGTGATTGCTATACATCCCCAACAACAGTACAGAAATTACTGTCTGGTCACAAACCAAGACGGATTGACAAGATGATTCTTAAACATCCCCGTAAAAACATTTCAAAAGATATTGTCTAGACGTAAACCAAGGCAGAACGACAACTGAAGGTGATTCCGATACATACACCAACGAAAGTACACAGTTATTGTTTTGACACAAACTGAGACAAATTGATAGGTTGATTCCTACACAACTCCCTCCAGTAACAGTACAAGTTATGGTCTTGACTCAAACCGAGGCAGATTGACAAGGTGTTTCCTCACATCTACATTCGCGTACAGGCGATCACGCTGATAATTCACACATACTTGTCAATCACAAATACACCTACCCGCATAGGATGAAAGACAATGAATGATGTAGAAACAATTGTTTTTCACAACAGCAGTACATTCTAGTGCAGCCAACGCTTTATTTACTTAAAAAAACTTCCCGAAATTAACTGTTTACTGTAAATAAACTTTGTTACAGAAGGTGTAAAAAATTAAAATATTACACAACATTTTAAAAGCATGGAAGGGACAGGTGATTTTTTTTCTATCTCGTGGCAACGGGATAATAACTCCTTCCCACGACATACTAAGTCGTGACCAAGAGATAGCTATATCGTTCCCACGACATTCTAACTCGTGGCCACGAGATACTAAGTCATGGCCACGAAATACTAAGTCGTGGCCAAGAGATACTTCTACACTGTGAAGCCTTCAACAACGAGCTTTGCTCACACTCATAATTATCTCGTGGCCACGACCTTGTATGTCATGGGAACGAGATAGTATCTCGTGGCCACGACATTGCTATCTCGTGGCCAAGACTTAGTACGCCGTCAGAACGAGATAATATCTCGTGGCCACGAGATAGGAAAAAAATTACATGTCCCCTCCATGCTTCCGTATATCAGTGACTGATTATACCTTCTATTTGTTGTCTTGCAGCATCTTCCGTCTTTTTATCAATCAGCTAAAATATGTAAGTAGCTAATTTTATTATATTGTTATAAGTGTTAGTATACATATATATATATACCTAAAGTGTGCAAACATGTTGAAATGTATTCCAACATAAAAACCAATCGCCCATTTAGTTGTATGATATTTAAAGAATGATTGTATGTTTTTTAATGATTACTACATTTACTTGAGTTATATTTAAACAAATGGTTTTAAAGAGCCTGTGTCGCTCACCTAGACCTTGACTGACATAGGCAGCATATGTCAAAGAGGACAGAGTAAAACTACGGTTCCAATATGTCGGTTTAAAGATGACCTTTGAAATATCTTTTTTACAGGGGATCGCTGTCAACCTTTTTTCAAATCTGCTTACAGTTTTAGAATAGAATATATTTGCCTGTGCTTCCTAAGGGGTCCTATGTTTAACAAAGTTTCCTGCTGGCTACCATTTTGAATATACCGTGGACCTAAATAACACCATTCTTGCAGGCAAACACATAAAGACTATTGCTGCCAAGTTTGGTTGCAATTTGCTAAGAGTTTACATATGAAATGATCTTTGAATTAATTTTCTCAAAAGGTAAAATCCTAAACTATTTTGTTTATTCCTTGCTGAAGTCCATTGTGGATAAAGCGCCTACCCGGAAAACATCATTTTGGCAAGGGGCAACTTAAATAGTACTATGTCCAAGTTTGTGTCAGCAGTTTCAGAGGAAAAGATCTTTGAATACCGTCCAATGTTAAACTATATATGTTTTCAAATAGCGGCTTCTTGGATATAGCTCTGACCTGAAAACAGAATTTCAAGATTGATTGATTGATTAGTTAGAGTTTAATGTTCAATGAGCAATATTTCAGCTATATGAGGAGGAGAATTAGTTTTCCAATTCAAAACAATTGTAAGTAAAAGAAGAAAGAAATAAAGAAGAAGGGACAATTGGGGCAACGACTTTTGATTGCCACTGGAAAAGGAGAGGAATGGAATGGGTAGGGACAGGAAATTTAGCCTTCCATACGACACCTAATGCGTCTGCCCTCTTTAGAGAAATATAGAACGGGGCTTTATACTGCATGAAGCACGGCGTTTCTCCACAATGTTACAATGGTTCGCGGTCAGGCTTTCCGTATTATGACCTGACTACCCGCTTAGATAGGGTATTCCCTATCCACCACCTATGGGCGCACCCGGCAGCTCTGTAGCCAGAGCCCCTGAAAACCGATTCAGGTAGAATGCCGGGTAGAATTTCAAGAATAATATTTGACTTCAATCGAATATTATATCTTCGCTGTTCGGTGACAAATAATTTTATTTAAAATATCACTGAAGGTCTAAACAGATATAACCAGAAGCTCAGAGACTGAGCCTGTCTCGCTCACCTGACAAAATGCTTATATGCCACGCATGACCAAAAATATGTTTATAACCAATGGGTTCTAATATTTAGCTAAGTTCTCCATTAGCACCCGTGTTTTTGTCTTATCCTATTGGAAGGAGCAATTTTTTGCAAAGAACCTTCTATACATTTAGTTAAATTTGCTTGAATAGTTTAATAGAAGATGATGAAAAGGATGACTTTCTCATATCGGGCTCAAAATTTAAACTATGTTCTGCAGTGGAGGCCGTGTTTTTTAACGAATCAAAATGAAATGAGTATTTTTGTAAAGTACTTTCCGTATATCATTCCTCTAAAGTTTGGTTGACTTTTCATAGGAGGTTTCCATAGAGGTTTCACAAGAGAAGATAAAATGTGATTTTCCCATAGAGTCCATTAGTTTGGTTGAATTTGCTTCAGTGGTTTCAGAGGAGAAGATGAAAATATGATGTAAAACTATGTTCCATGCTGGCGGCCATGTTTTCTACTGGATTGTAATGAAATGAGCAATCTTGGTACAGGACTTTCCATACATCACTCATGTAAAGCTTGGTTGAATTTGCTTTAGTGGTTTCAGAGGAGACGATGAAAATGTGATTTTTCCCATAGGGTCCAATGTTAAACCTAAGTTCTGCGCTGGCGGCCATTTTTTTTTTATCGGATCGGAACAAAATGAGCATTCTTCGTCAAGTACCTTGAGAACATCATTCCTGTAAAATTTGGTTGAATTTGCTTTAGCTGTTTCAGAGGAGAAGATGAAAATGTGATTTTTCCCATCGGGTCCAATGTTAAACGACGTTCCGCGCTGGCAGCCATGTTTTTTATCGGATCGGAACAAAATGAGTATTCTTTGTCAGGGACCTTTAGTACATCATTCTGTAAAGTTTGGTTGAATTTGCTTCAGTGGTCTCAAAGAAGAACATGAAAATGTGATTTTTCCCATAGGGTCCCATGTTAAACCTAAGTTCCGCGCTGGCGGACATGTTTTTTATCGGATCGGAAGGGAATGAGCAATCTTTGTAAAGGACCCTTAGTACATCATTTATGTAAAGTTTGGTTGAATTTGCTTCAGTGGTTTCAGAGGAGAAGATGAAAATATGATTTTCCCATAGGGTCCAATGTTAAACTAAGTTCCGCGCTGGTGGCCATGTTTTTTATCGGATCGGAACGATATGAGCATTTTTTTTTTGCCCTTGAAGAAGGAGAGTTACAATATGTGATCAATATGTTAGATTTTATTAGAGCCAAGAAAAGTACACAATATGCTCTGGTCATATAATAATCTAGTGAAACCATCGTATGAACTACGCTTCACTTGAAAACGAATTTACATGATGCAAATGATAAGTCGCCATCATTTTCTATCTTTCAGGCGGAAAGAGATAGTGTGATAATTTGTATTGACGATGTAAAGGTTGAAATCTGCATAATATAGTAAAATTTACTCAAAGCATTTACTCATAGCGTCGTTACTCTCGAGCGTGTAGTTTGTACAGTGTTTTTTTTACAGAGCAAAAACACTGTCCCAAAAGCTGCTTAGTCAGGGATTTGTTCAACCTATGTTAATTTCATCCCTCAAGAAATTCTATGGCCGTCATCCTAACAACATTGAAAGATATGACGTGTCAGTTCAAATGAAAGTGGACATTTTCAGCTAGATTCACGTCTTCCCAGATTTGACTACCGACTTTGACATTTTCCTGGATCGATTCACTCACAGTGTGACGAGTGCTGTTAACAGAGCAGGACATGCTTACCCTTCCGGAGCACTTAATGTCACTCTCAGTTTCACTGGAGTTCACACTGTGAGTGCCTTTGTTTTGAATGTTGTGTTTTCTATTTCTCTGCTTCGTGTCTGTCTAAGGTCTTTGTTTTGTGTCTGGCGCCATTGTTTTCTGTGTTCTCGTCTTGGCCATGTCTTTGGACTTCGATTTTTGTGGATTTCCCTCCTTTGTTCCTTCGGTATTCTACTGCCGTTGTTTCAGATATCTTTTTAATTGACAAACAAAAATATTGCACATATAGCTGTCAATGGGAACTTTGATAAAAACAGTTTTGATAGCAAAGTTTCCTGTAATACTAGTGCCAAAATGATAAAGGTATCACAATTATAATGATTATACCTCCTGCAAGGAAGTTCATTAATGGCAGAATAGTTTTTTTTAAAAGAAACGGCGTTAACTGCGCTATGGCAAAAGTAAGCATTGCTGTTGTGAAATAGTATTGATTTCTACGTCAATCATCACCTGTGGGAAGTGGAGTTTCGGTGTGATTGATAAGTGGGTTGCACTTATCAGTGTGTTTTTATCAACATTTGAAGTCATGTAAAGAAAAGAGTGTCGTCTGCTACAGCAACTAGCAATGGCATCCACCAAATGGTAAAAAAAAAACCAATAATACCGCAGTTGCATATGGAAAATAGTAGACAGGTCGTGCTCTATTGTCAATCACCCTGGCTACTATTTTCGTATAGTCAATGCAAAACACGACATTTTTATAAAAATACAACTGACAAATAGGTTTTACTAATTTGATAAGTCTGTTGATAACTTCAGAATCTTTTGCAGTTAATGGATACATCTTTTTGTTGTTTAGAAACATGTGATTTATATCTTATTGAAGACCTATATATTTAGTTCCTTTACATCTCCCCAACAACACCTTGACCCAAAGCGAGACAAACCTATAAGGTGTTACTACGCTGTAGCGGTAAGTTGATACTGAACTTAAATATTTAAATATTAATGTTGTGTTGTACGTTGACTGTGCGAAAAAAAAAAATTCGGTTTTTGCACTTTTGTCAAACACCTTGTCTACTATTTCCCATTGTCAATGTAAAACACAACATTAATATCATAATAATATAGACTGCTGTCTATTTTGAATTTTGACATTGTGAAGGAGTTCGACTTTGTTCAAATAACAAAGTACCGAAGTTTCTGTAAATTTTGTTTCTGTATATGCGCCTTTCGACAGCTTATGTCTCTTCAATGCAGATAAAATCAAAACAGTTTGAAGTCCATAAACTGAAACACTTGTAGAACTGATAGAGAACATATATTCAATATGATCTAAACATGAAAGCCAAAATTAGCTACGGACAGAGCTATACAAGAGGGAAATACACCTTAGTGCTGAACAAAATGTTTTATATTTAAAGTGATTCAGGGGATAAAAAGTCAACATACATACTGCCAATATAAATCAGTATTCCGACCTGTAAAGTAATTTTACAGTTGGCACCGCCGATGTCCAATAACACATTTCTATGAAAATAGGCTTTACTAATTATAGAGGTGACGTTAAGAGCAAGAAGGATCATGAAGGCTGTGGTTAATTTAATTATATGATCTACATGGAAATCAGTACGTAAATTGTCATTGCTGTCAAACAGCGACATCTTGAGGTTGTAGCATACGACACATTATTCTTTGTGTAACTTCAAATGGTGATTAAAGAAAACGCATTACATCAAACGAACAGGCGCCGCTTTGATTAGTTAAACGCATTCCATCAAGCGTACAGGCGATCACGTTGATAAGCAACACACACTTGCCAATCAGACCAAAACTCCGCCTCCCGAATGGAATAATAAATGATGATTAATGTAAAAACAAGCTTTTCACAAACAGTAGTGAGTACTTTCTTCGCATAATATAGTTGGTTAGACAAACGTATTTCGTTAAGCGTACAGGCGATCACGTTGATAAGCAACACACACTTGTCAATCAGACCAAAACTCCACTTCCCGAAGGGGATGATAAATGATGATTAATGTAAAATCAACGTTTTTTCATTACAGTAGAGCTTACTTTTTTCGCATAGTGCAGTCAATGCTTTATTTCCCTTAAACACTTTGCGGAATTAACTGTTTGACTGTAAATAAATTTTCTTACAGAAGGTATAATAAATCAGAACTACACAACCATTTAAAGTGCTATATTTTTGTCATCATTCGAATTTCCGTAAACGACCCTCCATACTTCATTCGACGTGTAAATTTTAGTTTAATTCGCTTCAGTGGTTTCAGAGGATATGATCAAAATTTGATTTTCCCGTTAGGTCTTTCAGGGATTAAGTACACTAAGCACAATTCAGTGTTACTTTACTGACCTGAATAAAATTAAAAATAGTAATTGTGCATTATATTATACCCCGCCACGTTTCACAAAATTTCTAAATTAAATGAGGCTTAACTCCAGAACTATTTGTTCCGCTGAATCCAAAATTATACTTGGCCTGTGTTTTGTTGTAAACAATTCACATACCAAGTTTGAAGACAGTATGTTATTTTATTAAAAAGTAATGAGTACAAAACCCAAAATTTTCAAAGTTTTAAGGGGCATAACTACAGAAACCCTTGGATCTCTGAAGCCAAAATCGAGCTTGACCTGAGTTGTGGTAAACAATTTTTATACAAAGGTTGAAGACCTTGTGTTATTTCGTTCACAAGTTATCAGTCGGAAACCCTAAAATTCACAAAATTTTAAAGTTTAAAGCGGCATAACTCCAGAACCCCTTAGACCTCTGAACCCAAAATCGAACCAGACCTGAGTTTTGTGGTAAAAAATTTGCAAACCAAGTTTGAAGACCTTGTGTTATTTCGTTCACAAGTTATCAATCGGAAACCTTCGAGGGCGGGCGGACGGACAGACTGACAGACGGACGGATTGATTGATTGAATTTTGTTTAACGTCTACTGAGTAATATTTCAGCTATATCAAGACGAGAACAAGTTTGTTAATAAATAATCACTTAGGGGTATGGGAAGGGTCATGGGACGGGAAATTCTGCCTGCCACTGGAAAAGTAGGGTGAAATCGAAAGGGGCGGGGAATTTAGCATCGTATCCGATCACCTACGGATCACTCAAAAATGAGATTGCTACAAGGGTTTTTAACGTGCAGGAAGCGTGGCATTCCTTCCAACACGTGGACCTGAGTTACATCCCATCCGAAAGATGGGTTGTGTATTTATTAATCCCGCACAACCACGGAATGGGTCCTATTTCTATATCCCGGGTTTCCCTCGGGTCAGCCTGTTTAGGAGGGGTCATACCCCGCAAGCCGGAGATACTAGGTCCGTTTTCTACTCCCCGGGGTTCCCTCGGGGGCCAGAAGGACGGACGGACGGACACACGACTGAGGATATCACTTAATACCTCGCCACTTCGTGTGGCGGGTTATAAATACTAATATTAAATAGTATCATTGAACCGTCTTTAAGTAAATTTTGTCTATAATTAATTGAAAACTTATAAACTACGATTAGAATAATGCAATTCATATAGAACTGACAAAACATTCTAATGCGCAATTAAAACTTTTTTTTGAAAATGTGTGAAATATCCCTAAGTATGTCTGTATGTCTGCTTATTATTTATCTGATAATGATAAGGGAAACAATTGAATGTCAAACAAAAAAGACACATGTGGTCAATGTACAAGGAGAGATATATGCCTAATTTGCAGAATTATGTATCTTCAATTTCATTTTTTCTCAAGTTTTTAATCCTTTATGATTTGTAAATAATTTCCAGTGCTTCCTGCAATATTTGTGTTATTTAATATGACCCCAGTACACTTTTTCTTAGACCGTGTTTTTAAGACAAAACTGAGTTTAGCCTCTACAATGATAGAACTTTGTTTTTGCTTCATTTTTTTCATTTTGCTTCTTATTTTATGCATTGTAATTAGAATCCTTGTTTTTTGTATAATTATTTTTCTGTTGCTTTAGTGTGAATTGTCATCATGGGTATCTAATTTAAGAGGTTTTCATGGCTTGTCGTACTTAGACAAAACATGTGTTGGAAAAAGGAAAAGATAAGTCATTTTTCTTCATTTCCTGAATATTTTTATGTGTTTTTATTATAAATTGTGGATGGTGTTAATATCAATATAGTTTGTGTTCTTATCGTTGTTTGTGGTATTAAAACAAAAATTTCATTTAATATTTTTACTATTTTTTTTTATATTTAACATATTGAATTGCTTTTTAGTTGAAATTGTAGGTTGTTTAAGCTTTGTTTAATTTTTTTTCCCAACATCGATCTAGTCTGTGGTATCAACGTGGTTTGTGATACTAATACAAATAGATATTGGAAACAGGAGAACCTATACCGGTCACCTTGAACAGGAGAACCTATACCGGTCACCAGGACCTTGGCTTTGGAAACAGGAGAACCTATACCGGTCACCAGGACCTTGGCTTTGGAAACAGGAGAACCTATACCGGTCACCTTGACCTTGGACTTGGAAACAGGAGAACCTATACCGGTCACCAGGACCTTAACTTTGGAAACAGGACAACCTATACCGGTCACCAGGACCTTGGCTTTGGAAACAGGAGAACCTATACCGGTCACCTTGACCTTGGCTTTGGAAACAGGACAACCTATACCGGTCACCAGGACCTTGGCTTTGGAAACAGGAGAACCTATACCGGTCACCAGGACCTTGGCTTTGAAAACGGGAGAACCTATACCGGTCACCAGGGCCTTGGCTTTGGAAACAGGAGAACCTATACCGGTCACCAGGACCTTGGCTTTGGAAACCGATCACCCGGACCTTGGCTTATATAGACAGTCTGCACTAAAATATGGTATACGTTTTCCCAGTGATTTAAATGAGGAAGACCTTGGCAAATGTTTCAATAGGGTACTCGGTTCGATATTAAACTAGTTCCCTGCTGGTAGCCAGGATAGAATGCGTACTCAAAATACTTCTTTGCGAGACAATCAAAGGAACATTGTGGCCAAGTTTGGCTCTAATCAGCTATATATACATTTGAAAGTGTTTCCATACGGTCAAATATTGGATTAGGTTCCCTGCTGTCATCTTATATATTGAGCAAAACGAAACACATTTTTTTTACAGGGAACCACCCACAGACTATTGTCGACAAGTGTTATTCCAATTGGCAAATCAGCTTCAAAGAAGTTCTTTAATGTCCTTCCTATCTATAGGGTCCAATGTTACACTATGATCAGCACTGACGACAATCTTGGTCTCGCATAAAGCCTGAACTTGACAGACACTATTTTCCCAGGGTTTAATCGAAAGAGCATTGTGGGAAAGTTTGGTTCGAATTAGCTTTATAACTTTCAGAGGAGATCTTTGAAATTTTTTCCAAGGTGTCCATGGTAAAATTATGTTCCTCGCTGGCTACAATCAAAGATTAAATGTGAACCTGAACATATCTGTTTTGCAAAAGGTCAGCTTAGTGCTATTATGACCAAGTTTTGGTCCACTTAGTCAAGAAGTTTCAATGAGAAGATCTTTGAATGTGTTTTCCCATTTCGTCCAATGTGATAATATATTTCTCGCTAGCGGCTATCGTCAATAAAGGGGAACCTGAAAAACATTCTTTGGAGGGGACTACCCAAGTAATTTTCTGGCCAAGATCAGTTCTTATTGGCCAATAGACCATATCCGAGATCTAGTATGATAATTTACCTGACCACGTCACAGTATAGAAAACGTTACGTCATAAAGCCTAAGACGTTATGAAACTATGCTGTTGAAGTACATTCTTGGTCACATGGGGCGGACACATTTGTGACGTAGGGCGGACAAACAACAGTTGGTGAATCTAAATACCAGAACTCGGATATGGTCTATTTGTTTAAGAGAAGATCTTTGAATGAAAATTAAGTTTACGCCGGACAAACGAAGGCACGACAGATCAACGGACTGAAAGACAGACAATGGCAGGACAGACGTTGGACACTTAGTGATGTCTTAGTGGGTACAGCCAGGTGAGCTAAAAATTATTATTTGTGTATTGTTTGTCAATTATCATTGATGGATGTTGTTTAATGTCACATGTAGCTAATGTGTAGTAATAACGTGAGTATATAGTATCATATTCACCTTTGTCATCTTTTGTTCACTCTGTACCACCATTGTCTGTATAACTTAAATGAGAGACGAGAAGGATGAATACAATGAAAAACTTGATATTCTGATCTTAAATGGGAGCGTAATTTCGTCTGCTGCTTCACAGAATATGTATCAATATGATGGTTATGTTTACATTTCATGGTGTGTTTTTTTTTCTTCAGTATCATAAAATGCTATAAATAAATCGACAATAGAATACCGAAGCAAAAACGAGGAAAGCGGAAATTCAAAAATGAAAAATCTAAAAAGATAGGAATTCATATCCAACCTTAATTTAGACAGCATGGCAAAACAAAACAAACAAACAAAAAAAAAAAAAAAAAAAAAAAAAAGCCAAAAACAACCAAAAAAAATTAAAAAAAACTTCACACTACCAGTGAAAAGTTTTGTTACAGTTTGTGATGTCAGTCCGATAAAAATACAAAAAAAAGCGAGGTTGCATAAAAAACAGTAAATTCCGTTATGTTGTACACTACCAGTGAAAAGTTTTGTTACAGTTTGTGATGTAAGTCCGATTAAAATACAAAAAAACCGAGGTTGCATAAAAACAGTAAATTCCCTTATGTTTTGCAGGTGTTTAAAGGAGTAACCTCTCATCAGCAGCATTAAAATCGAATAAAATGCAAAGCCATAATCCAAAAGTTGTATTAAAAGAAGTACTCATTACCATATAAATCGAAATAGGAAGCCAAATCCAGTACCAAGGAAATCAATCGAGTGTCATACACGGAATAAACTCTGGATCTACCTTTAGGTGCTGAATTTGCGTCTTACGACGATGTAACGTTTATGAAAGGAATTTTCAAGTTTTCTAACATATGCTGAATAAAGCAGTCCGTTTATTTTAATGGCTGTAAAAAATCTTGCCGCTGAATGATTGCAAGACATAGAGACAAGTGTGAACAAGGTATGATAGTTCACTTGCAAGAAGTTTGTCTGCCAGTCCACAAACTACTAATAGAAGAAAAGTTAAACAAAGCAAAAACAAAACAAAACTAAAAAAACACAAAGAAACAAACACCCCCTAAAAAACAAAACAAAACAAAAACAAACAAAAAAGCAAAAAAAAAAATACAATAAAACACACACACAAAAAATGGGGCGGTGGGCACATCGATTATTCAATGTTGCTGAAATTTCATTAAATGTATTTGTGGCACCCCATCTCTTCATTAACATAGAAATTAATGCATAAGATCAGTTTGCCAGAAAAATAAATCTTAAAGCCAAAAGAACCAGTGGTTATTCAAAATAAACCAAGGGCTCACATGAACCTGCATTTAATTGGTAGTAAAATAATTCATCTGGAAGAATACTGCCATGTTAAATAACAAAATACCGAGGTTACTGTAAATTTTATTTCTGCATATGAGCATTACGACAACTTATGTCTCTTCAGTGCAGATCAAATCAAAACATTTGGAAATCCATATACCAAAACATGTGTAAAATCTGATAGAGAACAAATAACCAATAGAATAGGAAAGCCAAAATCAGCTAAGGACAGAGCTATGCAAGAGGGAGATACTCCTTAGTTTTAAACTTAATTTTCTTAAATTTTGACATTGCAAGTTTCCAAATAAGATCGGTTTTCGGGCCAGCACCGAAGTACTGGCTACTGGGTTGGTGAATACCCTCGGGGACTTACAGTACACCAGCAGAGGTACTGACTCAGTGGTAATAAATAACAAAATACCGAGGTTACTGTAAATTTAATTTCTGCATATGCGTATTTCAACAACTTATGTCTCTTCAGTGCAGATCAAATCAACATTTGGAAATCCATATACCAAAATCAGGTAAGGACACAGCCCTGCAAGAGGGAAAATGTTTAATTTATATATGTTATATCAAGTTAATGCATGAAATAATTTTCAAGAAAACGAAATATAAAAGATTCTCCGATAGAGTCCTTTGTTTAACTGTATTACCCAGTGGCAGCCTTTTTGGATTTCTGAGCAGCACAAATATATAATTACATTTCATGAATATTCATTTGAATTCCGTCAATTTGAAAGGTGAACATCAATCACGTGGCATATCAATGTGAAGTTACAATTTCCGTGAAACACATTTTTACAAGATGTTCACGTGGCGGATGAATTAGTAAAAATGGAATCCGAATGTACATGATGTACTTTCCTGTAAATGAATATGTTTTTCATATTTCGGTTTTCAAATATAATTATAAGAATTGAATGCTTTTGAAGTTTCATAGGAATTATGAAAGGGTTGACCGGGCGCACATTTTCAACATGAAACGCGCTTCATTAAAAATGTGTTTCGGTCATCACTTTTATATCCCAATGAAACTTCAAAATAACGCATTCAATTCTTGAATAGATGTACATCTGTTGTATTATCTAATCGCACCATTTTATTAGTGTTTATACCACTTTGTTGCTTTTGCTGTATTTGAATCAGAGTACCACTTTGCGGTGTTAAGTTTACTGTTTGCGCAACTTTGTAACATATGTTGTAAATTACTGTTTGCACTAGTGTATTGCATCTGTTTTATGTTACTGTGTGTATCACTTTGTATCACGCGTTGTCTTTGAATGAGTGTACGACTTGTTACATCTGCTGTATTTAACGGTCTATATTACTTTGTTCGAAAATTTGCAATATCTAAACTTAAGAAAATTTTGAACTACTCATTTGCACCTGTAGTAAATGAACTTGTACTTCTTTGTAAAATTTGACAAATTTGTTATATTTCGTAAAATTTGTTAATTTGTTAAATTTGATAGATTTTAATATCGATAATCTGTTGTTTCTAGTTTCTTTGTTATATTTATATGAGTGCACCTTTTTGTAAAATTTGTTATATTTAAGCAATAACAGTACATTATTTGAATACCCGAGGGGTCAATCGTAGATTTGATGGTATAAATGCAGTTAATAGGATACGCGTAGCGGAGCCTGTAAACGGACATTTTGACCGTCAAATCAAGATAGACGCCTTCGGGTATTCAAATAATGTACTGATATTGCGATTCTAATGCAACTAATCAATTTCATGTTCTATTTTTAACTCGTGAATTTGTAACAATATTAGGAATCAGACTAGACAGGGAACCTACTTTGTCCCAGGTATGTAGATGGTGGAATTGACGGTCAGTTTTGACCAATCAAAACCTTCGATATGTAGATATTGCATTAGAATTTACTGTTTAATTGTTAAATCTGTTACCCCTCTTTATTGTTTTACTGTTTTACTACTCAATTAAGATCTGTAGTCAATGAAGTTATACTTCTGTTTTTGATGTATATAATTTGTTGCTTCAAGGTTTTGTGTTATATTTGTTCAAGCAGTTTTTATCTCACCTTCTGTTTTTGTGGCCACTTCTGTCCAAATATTTTCTGTTTCTGTTTTCAAAACTGTAAATGAATAGTACACTACATCCATGTCATTCATAATAATCTCCACTTAATCTTAAATTGCATCTCGAAATCTCAAATCTTAGAAAATAAAGTCTCGAGGGTAATTTTTTCTTATATTTGACTATAGTCCATGGGCTGGAATACCCCCCCCCCACTTCCGAACCCACTCATTTTTTTAAGTCCGCATACATCCCCTCTTAAAAATAAAACATGTTAACACGAGCATAATCTGCACGCACTTGTGGAACTTGGCCCATTTGTAGACCCACCTACCGAATTTTTGGAAAGTTTTTCTTTCAGTTGCTTCAAAATGTTGACAAAATGCCTTCAAGTTATACAAACGAGGTATCAAATGATTGCCTTTTGTATGAGCTTTACAAAGAACCCAAGTTTTTACAATTTTTATGCCCAATACGTTCCATAGCGCAATTAAACGTACCCCTACCCCAATGAAATATTGACGAAAAAACTGATATTTTCATTGAAATTGCGAAAGTTTGATGGTCTAGAGAACCCGAAGTGCATCTCAATTCCCGTTTCTGAAAACCGTTTTTAGCTTCTTCAATATACAACAGATTAAGACAATGTTAACATATTTCAAATGACCAACATTTTATTTTCAAATATACCAAATACAGGGACCTTTGAATAATTTCGTTTTTGAATAAGTTTTGTCTTTTTTTGCCGGATATTATTTTTAGTAAACAAATATCATTTAAGATAGGTATCAAATGAAAGCTTATTATATTTGCTTTACAGCCATCACAAATAATGGCCGTTTTTAGGTAATATATACATCATATATCAATGAAACTTACCCCTGCCCAAACAAATTTACTCTAAAATTGTCATTTTTTTGTCTATTTTCGCATAAAAATAACCAGAAGACGCAAAATGTGTGTTGTATAGGACAATGTTGCACAAATTATATTATGATTTTGTATTCTAACAGCCATTTGTTGACTTAAACTCAATATTTTGCCCGAAATTGGTGAAAAATGGGAATTTTCAACATTTCAGAATTGTCCAAAGTACACTGCTATATCGTTATATATGCCAAATCTGGAGGAAATTACTCCAACTATGCCAATTCATTGTACCAACCGACACATTTGGTGTCTTAAAACATTGCTAAGAAAAACAAGGAGTGTTTAATGTGACTCTGATTACAGATCTTACCCCTACCCCAACAACTTTTCCCTGAAATTGTCAATTTTTTGTCTACGTTGACATAAAAATAACCAGAACACGCAAAACATGTGTTGTATATGACAATAATGCATGAATTACATCAGAATGTGGTATTTCAACAGCCATTGGTCGACTACAACTCAAAATTTCTCCCCAAATTGATGAAAAATGGAAAATTTCAACATTTCAGATTTGTCCATAGTTCACTGTTAAATCGCAATATATATCAAATCTGTAGAATATATCTGTAGATATGCCAATTAATTGTTGTGCAATACATTAGTTGTCTGAAAACATTGTTTAGAAGAAGAAGGAGTGTTATATGTGACTCTAAATACCGAAAATCTTACCCCTACCCCAACACATCTTCCCTGAAATTGGTGATTTTTGGTCTATGTTCGCATAAAAATAACCAGAACATGCAAAATGTGTGTTGTATATGACAATGTTGCATGAATTACATCATGATTTGGTATTTTAACAGCCATTGGTCGACTGCAACTCAATATATTTCCCCAAATTGATGAAATATGGGAAATTTCAACATTTCAGATTTGTCCATAGTTCACTGTTAAATCGCAATATATATCAAATCTATAGAATATATCTGTAGATATGCCAATTAATTGTTGTAAGCAATACATTAGTTGTCTGAAAACATTGATTAGAAGAAGAAGGAGTGTTATAAGTGACTCTAAATACCGAAAATTTTACCCCTATCCCAACAAATTTTTCCCTGAAATTTGTGTTTTTTGGTCTATGTTCACATTAAAATAACAAGAACATGCTAAATGTGTGTTGATTATGACAATGTTGCATGAATTACATCATAGTTTGGTATTTTAACACCCATTGGTCGACTAAAACTCAATATTTCTCCCCAAAGTGATGAAAAATAGGAATTTTCGTCATTTCAGATTTGTCCATAGTTAACTGTTAAATCCCAATATGTATCAAATCTATAGAATATATCTGCAGATACGCCAATTAATTGTTCTAAGCGATACACTGGATGTCTTAAAACATTGTTTAGAAAAATCAAGGGGTGTTGAATGTGATTCTAAATACCAAAAATCTTACCCCTACCCCAACACATTTCCCCAAAAATTGTCAATTTTTTTTGTCTATGTTGGAATAAAAATAACCACCACACGCAAATTCTGCGATGCATATAACAAAGTTGCATGAATACTATTATAATTTGGTATTTTAAATCCCAGTTGTCAGCTTAAACTCAATATCTTGTCCAAAATAGATGAAAAATGGAAATTTTTAGCATTTCAGATTTGTCCAAAATTCACTTTTAAATCGTTATACTAGTTTGTGGCAAATCTGGAGAATTAATCCGCAGATATGCCAATTTATTGTCTTAACCGATACATATGTTATTTAAAAACACTGTTTTGAAAAATAAGGAGTGTTTAATTTGTCTCTAAAGTAAGTGAGAACCGAACCGTTAGTCAAAGAACGAACAATCCATGGAGAAAGGCAACATCGGAAACACTAAAAAACAAGGACACCACTTGAGTACGAGACAACGAAGACACACATACAGATGAACAACACGGACCCAATAAAAACCATGGGTGAGATCAGGTGTACCGGTAGAGTAAGCATCTCCTGCTTCTTATAAGACACCCGCCGTGTTGAACATGTCAACTGCAGTAGTAAAGTCAAATCCGATAGAGTAAAACAAACCTTACTTGTAGAGGGAAAGATCTGTTGTCATCTGGAAAACAGATATCCCGTAACGATCGACAAGATCGTGATGTCGGTCGTAAAACTTCTGTAGTGATGACTTTAAGTTTTTGGTAACGTACCTTTGTTTAAGTAGTCTATTTGTAAGCAAATTCGGAAAATCTTACTCCTACCCCAACAAAATTAAACTTATCCTTTCATTCACCATTAAAAATCTCCAAAATATGACCGTCTGTACATATAAATGAACAAAGCATACTAATGTTCTACTGTATTTGCAAAAGATGCATTTGATACATCATAATATGTAATTTTGACACCAAAATTTGAGTAAAATTGAATATTTTGGACGATTATCGTGAAAAATGGGAATTTTCAGTATTTCAGAATTTTCCGAAATTCAAAGTTAAATCGCTGAATAACTACCCATAAACCGGGCGCATGATCTTATTTTTGATATATGGGAGGCTCTGTGTGTTTTGGTGTTTGAAAATGATATGTCATTGGACCTTTATACAATGTTTAAGCTTTTCAATGTGAATAAAATGAAATAAATTGTGTTGAATATGTGTGGTAAAGGATAATATGTTTGTAATTTATGAGACTGTAGTTAGTCTAAAAGGTTTAATAGCATACTTTCTAATTGCTTAGATATGATGAAACGATATTTTATCAACATTTTCAAGTTATATATCAATTTCATGAAGTATTTGCATCCCAAAGTCAGCAGAAATATCCTGAAAAACTTAAAATTCCCATTTTTCATACAATTTCGGACAGAAAGGTCAAAAAGGGACCTTTTGAAAAGTTTTAATCTTCTTAAATGATCTTCTGCATATCAGTTTTAGTGAAATACACGCTAGAATCCCATTAAACATTATTTTTTATCATTTAGAGCCTGAATATTTTAAATTTTCTCTTAATTTTTAGGGGGAGGGGTGCTAATTTTGACATTTGTGAACCTATAATATGTCTGAAACTAAAATTTTTGCGTATAATTTGTTGCTAAGATATCATAAATTATTATTGCATCCGCAATTATTAAATATATATTCAGATTTTATGATCCTAAAGTCAGAAAGTTAAAATTAGGAAAAAAATCTAAAATTCTGAAAAATTCCATTTTTCATAAATTTTATTCCGGAAATCAAATTTTTATGGACTTTATTGGTTTTATTTTCCAACATTGTATCACAACTGATAAGTTAGGCATAAAAACTAGATCAAATGACGAGGGTTGTTGATCTGAAAGGAATTGACAGCCTAAAATCGACATTTTCGCAATTTTTTGCAGAGGTAGGGGTAGATTTTTTGTATCCCCAGATCATAAAATTGGCGTAAAGTACCCAAACTTGTGTTCATATTAAATTAGCTTTAATTTGATACCAAATTGCAGTACATATTACTTATCTATAAAAAATTATGGAGCTTAAAAGATGAAACTTATGTTAAAACGAAAATACAATAATTTTTCGGGTGTACTATAAAAGTGGCCCTTTATTGTATAAGCGTGCAGGTTATGTTCGTGTTAATATGTTTTATTTTGAAGAGGGGACATAGAAGGACTGAAAAAAACCGGTC
>MJUU01034872.1:87444-123143 GCA_002080025.1 Modiolus philippinarum
TTAATCAATTCAAAAAATTGAAAGTATCAGAAGAAAGAAATAAAGGTGGAAGGGACAACCTGGGCAACGACTTTTGACTTCCACTGGAAAATTGGAGAAATGGGTAGGGGCAGGAAATTTAGCCTTCCATACGACACCCAGTGCGTCTGCTCTCTTTAGAGAAATATAGAAGGGGTCTTTATACTGCATGGAGCGTGGCGTTTCTCCACACAGTTTGGCTACAATGGTTCGCGTTCAGGCTTTCCGTATTATGACCTGACTACCCCGCATAGACAGGGCATTCCCCTATCCACCACCTGGGGACGCGCCCGGCAGCTCTGTAGCCGAAGCCCCTGAAAACCGATTCAGGTGGGGGGACAATTATTTAAGTGAGAACCGAACCGTCAATCTAAAAGCGAACAATATAAAATATGGTAATAAACGGGATAAAGTGGTGTAATATTTTTCTCTAATGATCAACAATAAACACCGAGAATAGTACTCCGAATAGATTTGGCGGGAAATAGCACGGGGCTTTATTCAACATACGTTGAATAAAGAAAATTTATCTAACGGGTCAAAACCGGTTTAAACTTGACATATCATTAGAGAAATTAAATTATCTCAGATACTATGAAAACCGTCACAATATTCATGCCAATTATTTTTTCAATTATTCAGTTTTCAAACGTCCTGTCATGCATATTTAACAAGAAAAATAAAGGTACAGCTGATATCAACTATAAAAGGATAGAAAGATAGCGGGACAATTTGTCGTGACAATGGAATTTGGTGGGATGCAGAAATACTTGGAAGATTCTGATTTTAAGGTTGACTTAAAGATCGAGTATCGCTCATCTGACAGAACGACTTTGCTGAAGGTTCCAATGCTGAATCGTTCAAAGCTAGCCGCCATGTCTTTGTCAAATTGAAGGAAAATAAGCAATCTGTAAAGATTGTTCACTGGACACACAGCTTAGTAAAGTTAAGTTAACTTTGCTTCAATATCTTAAAAACAGAAGATGAAAATGGGTTTTCCCTTGGATTGATGTTATAGTAGGTTCCTCTCTGGTGGACATATTTTTATCTGATTAAAACGAAACGAGCAGTTGTTATGAAGGACCTTTACAACATTTCTGCGAATCAGATGAAATTTTCCTAAAGGGCTTTAGAGGTGATGATCCAAATATGATGTTCCAAAAGATCCAATGTTTGACTATGTTTTGTACTAGTGGCCTCCTTTCTAGTCCCATCGGAATGAAATGAGCAATTTATATTAAGGGCCTTCAATAAATTATTCTAGTACAGTTCAATTGAATTTGCCTCAATAGTTTAAGGACAGATGATGAAAATGATGTATTCCATGGGTCTCATGTTAAACTAAGTTCCGCGCTTGCGGCTATGTTAAGTTTTGGGTTAAAACGAAACACGCATTATTTGTAAAAAACCTCTAAAACCTCCGCAAAGTTTGGTAAAATTTTCTTCAGTGATCTTGGACGAGAAGATCGAAATATGAACTTCCTATGGGGCCAATGTTACACAATGTTCCATACTGGGGACATGTATCTCTCGAGTCAGAGAAAATGTGCCATCTTTGTACATGCCCTTCCCTCCATTTTCCAAAAGAGTAAAGACAAATTATTCAGAGCAAATGATGTAAATGTTTCCCATATTTCTTTTGTTTTACTAAGAAAATGGTAGGTGCCATGCATTTTTATTGTCGAATCAAAATGAAATGGAAATCTCTGTAAAAGATCTTTCAAACACCATTCTTTTGAAATTTGAATTTATTCAAGTTGTTGAAGGGGGAGATGATGGCTTAAAAAATAAATTAAAGATAGGGCTAATGTTAAATTATGTTTTGCGCTGGCGACCATGTTTTTGTTGAATCGGAAAGAAATGAGCAATCTTTGGAAAGAACTTTTGGAAAGATGAAGAATAACAATAAAAGCGCTCTTCATTAGTTTGTCTTTTCCATGTATTTTGTCTCCTGTGCATTTACTCTATATCCTTTCATTGTTTATTTATACATTATTCCTGTAAAGTTTGGTTGCATTTGCTTCAGAGATTACAGTGAAATATGGAAATTGTTTTTGAAAAGCTGGCTAAGAAACATTAAATTCCATTATAGATTGATTGATTGAATATTGTTTAACGTCTACTCAGCAATATTTCAACTATATTAAGACGAGAACAAGTTTGTTAATAAATAATCACTTTGGGGTATGGAAAGGGCCTTGGGACGGGAAATTCTGACTGCCACTGGAAAAGTAGGATGAAACCGTCAAGGGCGGGGAATTTAGCCTTGTAGCCGATCACCTACGGACCACCTCAAAAAGAGCTTGCTACAAGGGTTCTTTAACGTTCAGGAAGCGTGGCATTTCTTCCAACACGTGGACCTGTGTTTACATCCCATCCGAAAGATGGGTTGTGTATTTATCAATCCCGCACACCCACGGAATGGGTCCTATTTCTATATCCCAGGACCGTCGGGGTCAGCCTCCGTTTAGGAGGGGTCACATCCCGCAAGCCGGATATACTAGGTCCTATTTCTATATCCCGGGGTTCCCTCGGGGTCCTCTGTTAGGAAGACTCATACTCCAAGCTCAGAGGATGCTGCGGGCCTATTCATAAGCCGGGACCGCGCATGGCGGTCCATTATAAATATTTGTTCTTAAAATTCTATGAGGTCAGACCGTGAAATGCTGAACATTTTTGCAGTTAAAGCTAAAAGTTTGTTTTTTTTACATTAAAATATTAATGAATCTAAATTTTGAAAAATGTTCAGTAAGCGAGAACCGAACCGCCAGTCTTTAAAGAACAATCCAAGAACAATTGCAACATCGGAAAAGGGTCGTGGATTTTGTTTCTTTTCCAGGGCCCTTTCAGGACATCAATGTCGATGATCTTGGCCAATCCCCACCTCTGTCTTCTTGTTTTTTTAATCATTTTTTCGTTTTGACATGTGTATATATTTACTGTTTCACCTTTTATCGCAGTGCGACAAGAATTTTAATTTGTTTGTTTAATAATTATAAAAGATGTTAGCATTTTTTCTTTAAAATAGTACGGTGATACATCTGGGCATGAAGTGTCAGATGTTTTATTTCTAATTGTTTTTTTTTTTTCTAAAATAGTAGTTTGTTATTTTATTAAAAGCAGTCAGATAGTTTGCTCCTTTAAGGAATCTAATATTAAGTTTGATTCTAGATATCCTGGTAATGATACGGGTCAAGTGTGATTGAAATATGCTCAGTCTTGTTAAACGTTTACCAGAGAGGGACGGATAGATAAAAAGACGGACGACGGAACGACGAAATCCGACATATGACAAGTAATGCCGATAACATACAAAGCCTTTTAGGCAAATCTAAAACAAACAAGCAATATTGGATTCAATTGAAAACAAAAGATAAGTTACCTTCAATGTTTCTCCAACCAGTTGCAACTTTAGTTTCAAGATCAACTGCTTTTTCTGTAGCACCTGAAAATATATTTACATTTTATAAATGAACTGTCTGACATAATAGACTAAATAAAAGTGAAATACGTACAAATTACTTTAATTTCTTTAAACACATACTTTCAAATTATTTCAATGCAAGAAATTTTTTATCGAAATTTTTATGATTATATTTTAATACTGCAGAACTGGCATTTCTGAACTGTCTGCACCACATTTAGAAGCTTGTGAATGCGAGAATAAAATCAGGAAGGTACAGTGAAACATTATCTTCTAATAGGATAGATATTTCAAAACAAGAGACTTATGAGATATATTCACACCTAACAAAACTAGATACTCTAAAGACTGGGCCTCTATCGCTAACATAACAAAACTATAAGCTCGATCGGATTAACCTGTAGGCTCTATCGCTAAAAAGACAAGATGCCTCTGAGCAAAATAAAAGTTTAAAAAATCCAAATTAGGTTTTTCCAAAGGGTTCTCCGCTGTCGGTTATATTTCCATGTGACCTCGATAAAATAAGCAATTATTGACAAAACAGATCTTAAACACCTTGATTGAATTTGGAAGCTATGGTTTCTCATAGGTCCTCTAAGAAACTGTGCTCCTCGCTTATGGTCATATTTTTTGTTGGATCGGAACAGAAAAAGTAATTTTTGTAAAGGAACTTCCGTTACAAAGATTGAAAGGATGTGAGGTAAATGCACGAGACAAAGTCTGTGCAAATACATTACAAAACAAATCAATTGAACAATGATTTACATATTACATCATTTCTGTAAAAATGATTAAAATTGCTTCCATAGTTTCATATTTTCTAAGGAGACAATCAGAATCTGATTTTCAAATAAAGTCTGATTTATACTATATTTACCGCTGCCGGTTTTTCCTCATGTCATACCGACATGAGTTATCTTTGTTAACGACCTTCAATACACTTTTCCAATATACTTTAGCTTAATTTCCTTCAATAATTGCAAAGCAGATAATTGAAGTTATCATTCCCGCACAAAGAGTCCAATATACATTTATTTTCTGCGCTGCAAGCCATGCTTTTTGTGAGGTCGGACTGAAATAGGCAACTTCTGTGAAGGACCTCCCAAAAGGTTGGTTGAATTGTCGTCAGTTTTTTTCAGAGGAGATGACTAAGATGCAATTTCTCATCGAGTCAAAAGGTTAGCTGTGGTCTACGCTGACAGCTATGTATTGTTATTGGATCTGGAAAAAACCAGTAATCTTTGTAAAGGACCTTCCATACTTTATTCCGATACATTTGAGTTAAATTTGCTTCAATAGTTTCAGAGCAGAAAATGAAAAATATTATTTTTTCCTTAAAGTTCCAATATTTAACTTTTTTCTAGGCAACCATGGTTTTGTCTGATCCGAACGAAATGAGTAATCTTTGTAAAGGACCTTCCATACAATATCTACCAAGAACAGGTTTTTTTTCTACTATCATTAACTGTTGACTACCGTCAAAGTACTGTCAATAACAAATAAACTACTGTCAGGAACTGTGACAATCAGGGAAAGTCTTTAATATAGCAAAACACTGTTATCTTCTGTCCAGCACAGTAGCAGTTACTCACAGTGAATGACAGTCTTTACGACAATTGTAATGATTGTTACAGTTCATGTCAGTTTATGACAGTGTTCACATATACTTTCGTGTACTGTGGTGAAATGTAACAGACAGCGACAGTAAATTACAGTATTACCGTATTTATTCTTCATGTTTTGTTTTTATAGACTTTCTTTTTCTGAATGCAGACTAGTGATAGCTAGCATTTCAAAAATTGAAAATGTTATGAACAAATAGAAAGATGTACTTATTTACATTTCAGCTTTCTACATCCATTAAACCTACCCCTACTCAAATACATTTTCTCTAAAATTGACAAATTTTTCCCTATGTTCGCATAATAATAGCCACAACACAAAAAATGTGTGTTTAATTATATCGTGATTTGGTGTTTTAATACTCATTTGCCCACTTACACGCACTACTTTGCCCAAACTGATGGAAAATGGGAAATTTCAGCATTTCAGAATTGTCAAAAATTCTTCGTTTAAAATCGATATATATGTCGAATCTGAAAGATATATCTGCAGGTATGCAAATTTCTTGTTCTGAGAACTAAATACCGAAACTACTGTGAATTTAAATTCTGCATATGCGCATTTCGACAACATATGTCTCCCCAGTGCAGACAAAATCTAAACGTTTGGAAAATCTAAGCGATACAGTAGATGTTTTGAAGGCACTGCTAAGAAAAAAGGAGTACGTGATTCTAAACAATGAAAATGTTACCCATACTCCTACAAAATCGTGCTTATAAATCCCAAAGTCTGCCTGTCCTTACTTATATATATGAACAAAACATGCTAAGCTTTTGCTTTCTTCTCTAGAAATGCATTAGATATATAGTAATATGCAATTGTAAACCCGAAATATGGGTAAAATTTAATATTTGGTCAAATATTTTTGAACAAAATCTAAATTTAATGATGGAATTTGTAAAGTATGAAGCGTATATCTGTCAGTTTGCTATGACGTCGGTCTCAGCTATACATTGGCCATTTTTACACAAAATATATACATGTACAAGAAGTGTCCTGTCGGTGCAAAATACGAGCAACAACGCCCCGCCCGAAAAAAATTTAGGCAAATTTGACATTTCCGTGACTATTTCTTTTATCCAAATCATCCCAACATTACAGTAATTAGTAACTATGGTATGAATTAATTGTATTCATCTTCATTTTTCTCAGGCAAAAAAAAAGAAAAAAAGAAAAAAAAAAAAAAAAAAAAAAAAAAAAAAAAAAAAAAAACTTGACATAATATTATAGTAATTTTCGTATTTTGAGATTTTCCTACTTCCCACGTATAACTTACTCGAATTCTTATTCCTCCATTACAAGATGACTATACCTTTGGGTTTTATTTTATATTTAACAACATGATGTGGAATACATGAACACGAGACCATAACATGTATGTTAACTCCAACTGTAATTGATTTTAATCAGCTGTAAATAATTCCTCATCAGCGGCACTAGAACCCAAACATAGGAAATCCATAATTTAAAAAAAATGTTTAAAATGCATAAAATAATATCAAATATGGCTAGGGACAAAATTATGATGGAGAGAGTTAAACCTTGCGTTTTAGAATTTACATAAATTTAAATAATATATATAAACAAAGTGTACAAATGAGATGTAATCTCGTGTACAATATGAAAAAGAAAGGAAATGGGGTAAATGTCAAGGAGACAACATCCCATATCCAGGTTAAAACGACCCAAAACAAAGCATCTAGGGGTCACCGTACGGTCTTCAACACATTAAGGAACCTCAAGTTCAACCTATCTAAGAAAAGTAAAAAGCATACATCTCAAAAACGGGGAATAATTTACCAACTCCACACTGCTCTATCGCAAAATTTTTTGTACATATTCAAAAGAATTTTTTGAGTTTAGGGAACAATATTGAGCTTTTTTTTAATAACAGAGTTTTTTGTGAACATCTCAATGTAAATGAAAATATACTCTCTAAAAAGTAGTAAATTCACACACTCTTTTTTTCTGAGAGATAATTCCGTTTGCTTATTACGGATTGATGAAATATGGCAAAACTACAAGTCCAAACAATTCTAGTTTACTCCTTTTTTGTATATTAATTTGCCGACACGACCCTAGGCATGGTATTATTTTTACTTATGCATGTATCTGTGTGTAAAAAATATTTTCAGTATACGTTTCATGCTAATCACAAATCAAAAGCTTTTGCATATGCACAGTTCGACAACTTATATTTCTTCAGTGCCGTATTTTGGAAGAGAAAGTCAAATAACAAACATACTGAAGTTAGTGTAAATCGAGATATTTGAAACCAAAAATTCAGCTATCTGAAATAGAACAAATAACCAAAATAACCTAATTTGAAATCAAAATTAAGCTGAAGAAAGAGCTATGCAAGAGGGAGATATTCCTTAGTTTGAAGAATTTTTTCTTAAATCTATCGAAGTTTCCACATTAAATCGGTTTTCTGGTCAGCACTGAAGTTCTGACTTCTAGGTTGGTGCGTACCCCCTGGGACTAACAATTCATCATCCAATGTGTTTTCCCACTGGCTTCAATGTTAAACAATGTTCCAGGACAGTGGCTTTATTTATTGATCGATCAGAAAATTTTTGGCAATCCTGGTGAAGGATTCTCCATGCATCTGACTATTAAGTGTGGTAGAAATAAGTTACATTGTTCATGAGGAGATAATCAAAATGTAAAAGATGTACAGAGGGACAACGACGACAACGGCAATGAACAGCAAAGAATGATAAAAGCTAACATGGCTTATAAGTGCAGATGAGCTTAAAATAAAGTGATCAATAAATGGCCTCCAAAAATGTTCAGTATTTGACAACTGTTTTGACTTAAACTTGAGATTCAGTGATACTGAGTCCGTATCGCTCACATGATAAAATTGCTTTTCCCAAAGATTCCACTGTAAAGCTATGCTCCCTGCTGACCGCTACGTATCTTTCAAAATGAAGCAAAATTAGCAATCTTTGTAAAGAACCTTTCCTGCATCAATCCAGTAAATTTTAGCAAATTGGCTACAATAGTTTATTTGAAGAATTTAGAGATTAAACTGTGTGTTTTGTTTCATTTTCTGTTCATTTGTTGTGTTCCTGTGGCTATGTTCTTCATAGATTCAAACAGAATGAGATTTTTTCTAAACGCCTTTTTGAATCACATTTCTGCTTATTTTGGTTGAACTTGCCTAAAGGGTTTCTGAAAAGATGACTAAAATATAATTTTCAAATCTTAAATTACGCCATGTGTCAGTGGCTATGCTTCTTGGTCAAATTATAAAAAAAGATGCGGAAATTTAATGAGGTCCTCCATTACATCATTTCACTTCATTTTAGCTGAATTAGCATCAACAGTTTCAGAGCAGATGCTGAAAATGATGTTTTTTCCATAGGGCCTAATTTTAAACTAAGTCCTGGCGGCCATGTTGTCAGTGTGATCGCAACTAAATGAGCAATCTTTGTGAAGGACCTTCCATACATTATTTCCTTAAAGTTTGGATTATTTGCTTCAGCGGTTTGAGAGCAGGAAAAGAAAATGTGAAAAATTAAAGAACGACCAAACAACGCAAAGACGTGAAGGCAAGAGCTGAAACTGGCCCTTTAGAGGGAGGGAACTAAAAAGTGGTGTTGGGATTACACTCGTTAATAAATCAAGGATATAATACTTACTTAATTCCAGACGTTTCTTTTCTAGATCAGTGACGCGAGTAGATTCAATTGTATCTGCCAGTGTAGCCTGGGTTTCATCTTCTCTGAGAGCATCAAGGAACTTCTTATAGTCATCTTCAGTCCTGATCTTATTTAGTAACTTTCTATTTTGTTCTGATCGAATTTTTATGGAAAACAATTCTTCAGAATCATCCCCTTCTAAGACCTCCGATGCTACCAATCTGTCTATAATGGACGAACTGTCCATATTTCTTACTATGTAGTCGAAATTCTTATAGATTTTAATGAAGTATTCAGAAATGGCGGGACAACCTGTGAATACATGTTAATATAGATGTAAAAAATGGACGTACTGTCTGTATTCCTCACAACGTAGTCATATAATTCTTATATATATACTGTAATGGAGTAGTCAAAAATGGCCGAACAACCTGTGAATAAATGTTAATATAGATGTAAAAGATGGACGCACTGTCCGTATTCCTTACACCGTAGTCATATAATTCTTATGTAATTGAGTAACAAAAACTGGCCGAACAACCAGTAAATGAATACTCTTATAGATATCAATATTTGACGTACTGTCCATATTTGCTACAATGTGGTCATAATGCTTATATACTGAAATGGAGTAATAAAAATGGCCGAATAACCACTAAATGAATGTTCATGTAGATGTCAATATTGGACGTAGTGTCCATATTTCTTACAATGAAGTCATACTTATTATACACCCAAATGAAGTTTTCAAAACTGACCTAACAACCAGTAAATAAATGATCAAATAGAAGCACAGGTGAAATAGATTGTTGACAATCAAGCGACCAATAAAACCTACTTTTATATTAAATGAAGTATTTCTGTCTAAACACATAAAACACACCATGATATTGAAATTATTAAATGTATCGGCTTTATTTTTTTCTTTAAAGAACTATCTATAATTCACAGTACACTTTTTCAAGTTAAGGTTTCTGTAGGTACAGGACAATTCACACCATTTATCATTGCCCTACCATTACAGTTGTTGAGAAACTGCTCTAAACAGAAGACCTTAAACATGCTCACTAGACCATAAAATTGAGGTCAATATCAAAAAGTCATATCGCAGAAGGTCATGCACCAAATGAAAGCAACCTATATGACATATATCATTGCCCTACCACTTCATGATGTTCTGAACAGTAAATAGTAACCATATTCACTAAAAAAGGAAAAAAAAATGGCCAGATCAAACGTCTTAAAGCAGAGAGTCATGTACTACCCAAGAGTAACCGCCACACTAAGTAGCATTGACCTACGATATTCAGTTCTTGAAACACTGATCTAGGCAAAAAAAGAACTTCGCCGAACACAGCATGATACAACCACAGTATATTGACAAACAATATTTTGACAAATGTAATTTAAAATGAATGTGGAAACAGAAAAGAGCTTGATACAGTAATAAGATGGACATGGAGCTCGACACATGAATTAACCGAACATAGTAGTGCGACAGTGTTCTACCAGCAGACTAGTCTCCTTGAGAAAGCCGGCGCTATAGCGGCTAGCACCCCTTGACCCATTTTTCAAAATTACGTATTGTCTTTTTCTCTCCTTTCAAGATTGTGGCCATAGAGTTAGTAGTCTACCTGTAATGGGTTTTATTCGTATGTTTTTATACTATAAGGAAACGGAACAGATAAAGGGGGGGGGGTACCCATAAACTGGTTTAACCCTACTGCTGGCTTTTGGTAGAGCCGGTACCAAGTCCGGTTGTCCCGAGTTCCCATCGTTGTCTGCGTTTGTCTTTTGTCTCCTACGTGTTTTTCTTGTGTAGTTCCCTTGCAAATTGTTGCATGTAATTCTAATTTTCAGCCATTGTAGGTGTTTCCTGTTATTCATTTTTAACATAAACCAGGATGGATAATATTTGCCTTTTTGATCCCTAAAAGCTTGGAAAACGTTAAATGTTCCGCCAAGTCAGTTCACAAACAATCAAAAGCTTACATCAAGAGGAATTCAAAGATTTAAACACCATCGAAATCCGAAAAAAAAAGATTTAATTTATTTTGAAAAATTACAATTTTAGCCCCGTCGACCCATTATAGCTCGGAAACATTAAGAGCCAAGACAAATCCACTGACGTACTACCGAAAGCCTACAACAAGAGGAATGCAAAGAAACATTTCCATCGAAATCTGAAAAAAAATAGAAAAACTTAAGTTAATCTGTACAGTTCCAATGTTGGCTCCGTTTGGAACCTTATAGCTCCGAGAGGAATAATGTATAACCAAATCTAAAAATAAATTGCTTTGTTAATTTATCATAAGGAATAAATTGAAATGGCTTAAAGGACTTAAGTTTAAAACAGTTTTGAGATTAAGCCATTTTCGCCCCTTTATCTAATGAACAATGCATGCAACGTAAAATCCGTTGATTGATTGATTGATTGATTGATTGATGTTTTACGCCAACTTCAGCAATATTTCAGCAATATTGTGGCGAGAACTGTTGTATATACTAAACAATTTTAATAAATACATAAAATATCTATATAAAACCATATAGCTTTATACAAGTAAAAGAAATGTGTAAAATGTTAAAAACATAATTAAAGAAATTATGATTTGACTAACAATATTAGAAATTAGAAACTAGTTTAAAATTGATCTTTTTAAATCTTACTAAATAAATTGATTGCTTTTAAAAATTGAACGATTTTGTCGCCAGCGACATTTGTAAATAGGTCTTTAAGACAATCAGCTGAATAAAAATCACGCCTGATATCGGCAACATCCACACATTCAATTAAAACATGTTGAATTGTATAAGGACAATTGCATGGAATACACTCAGGTCGATCATCACTGTTGAGGATAAAACTATGTGTTGTTCTAGTATGTCCACAGATTGGAAATTCCCTCATGAGCACAATGAAAGAAACCCCATCAAAATCTAATATAAAATAAATATTCTACAGCTTAGGGTAATAGGTACTTAAATGGAAAATTTCAAGATTTCGATGAAATTTTACATGCACGTGCATCAAATGAAGTTGAATTCCAAAGTGAAAGAAAATTGGTTAGCTATCTTAATGTTTTAAATATGATTGACAAATAAACCAATTATGTTATTTTCATGCAGAATCTATGTAACACGCACAGAAAAAATAATATAAAAATCTTCTTTCAATTGCGCGTTGATGAAAACATATCCTTAAATTTTTCTCCAAAAAGGAAATGTTTTTAGCAATGAAATTCCCGTTTTAATGGTGTGAATTTTATAAAGGGTCACCGCAATCTTTTTCATGTATAAATAGTTTAACATAACAGGCACGCCAAAACGAAAACGAACTCGGTGACCATATAAAAAAAGAAATTTCCTTAGCAACATAATATGGGTTTTTTTAAAAAAAAATTGTAGGAAACAGTTTGAAACGACAATAATTTATAGTGAAAATTCAAATTATTTTACTTTCATTCTGAAGCATATTAATAACGTTCCCCGATAGAGGCGCTTATTTACGTACCTATCACTTTAATATTAAAAAACACTCAATTGGACCCTTTTGGAGCGGGCTGGGCTACAAAACCCAAACCAATCCAAAAAATGTTAATATTTTTTAAGAATTGGCCAATAAGAACTTAAATGACACGAAACATAATGTTAATATTTCATAAGGATTGGTCAACAAGAACTTGAGTTATACCGAGATTCTACAGAAGCCTCACTAGACCATAAGGGTCAAGGTTAAAAATCATATGACAGACAGTCATGTACTTTAGAGCAACGTACACATTGAACAGCATTATCCGTCAGAAAATCCTAACTATGTTCACTAGACCAAGAAATTGATGTCAAATGTCATATGGCAGACAGTCATGTACTAGTACAAACATTCTTGCTCTTCCGCTTACAGTTATTAAAAACTGCTCTAATACAAAAACTAAAAATGTTCACCCACCTTTGAAAAAGATTCAAGGTCATCTGATAACTTGTGAGGTAAATAACATACTGTCTTCAAACTTGGTATGTAAGTTTTTTGTTATAAATCTGAGACCAAGTTCGATTTTTGGTTCAGAGGTCCAAGGGGTTTAAGTGAGTTGCCACTTGAAACTGAAATTTTGCAAATTATTGGGTTTCCAACTGATAACTTGTGAATGAAATACCTTACCGTCTTCGTACTTGGTATGTAAGTTGTTTCCACAAAACACGGTCTAAGTGTGATTTTCGGTTCAGCAGTTCATACAGTTCTGGAGTTTACTCCATTTTACTTTGAAATTTTGTGAAACCTGGCGGGGTATCACGTAATGCACCATTACTATTTTTAGTTTACTGTGAAGAAACGTGGTACATGGTATGGAAAAGTCAAATGTTTTGAGAGAATGCATTTGAGAAAATGAACGGGATTTAAGATTTTTGATTAATCCTTCGAATTTTCAAATATGCACATGTGATTTATGTCACTTCGGGCATAATTTCGCAGTATATTTAATGCCTGTTCTTCACTTTAAATCTCCATCACAAGGGATGACCAGCTCTTACTGAAATGTAAAAGCACAAATAAACATCTCCTCATAAGGATGACCAGTTCAGACTGAGATGTAAAATTATAAACATTTCCATCACAAAGAATTGTCAGCTCTGACGGAAATGTTACGTTACAAAATTAAAGATCTTCTTCACGATGAATGACCAGCTCTGGCTGAAATGTAAAAGTACAAATCAGACATCTCCTTTAGAAGGAATGACGAACTTTTTAATGTAAATGTACAATTCAAACAGCACCTTCATGCGGAATGACCAGCTCTGGCTAAGATATAAAAGTACAAATCGAACATTTCTTCACAAAGAATGGGCAGTTCTGATGGAAATGTAAATATAAAATTATCAAATATTACCTCCATAAGGAATTACCAGCAATGGCCAGTTGTCATTGAAATGTAAAAGAACAAGTGAAACACCTCCTTCAAAAGGAATGACCAGCTCTACCTAAGATTTAAATGTATAAATCAAAGACTGGCTATTGCTGAAATGCAAACGTACTTGTTATAGCCTTCAAAAAGAATGACCAACTCTGACTTAAATGAAAAAGTGAAAATCAAAATGAAAATGACTAGCTCTGACTTAAATGTAAAATACTAATCAAACATCTACTTCACACGGAAAGACCAGCTCTGCTGAGATGTAAAAAAAACATGTTGTCAACGTTCACGAGGATTGACAAGCTCTAACTGGACTGTAAAAGTAGAAATCAGACATCTCTTTTAACTTCCACTGAAATGAAAAATTGCATGTTAACCATTACAAAATATGACCAGGTCTGCCTGAAATCAAAAAGGACATGTTGTTATCGTTTACGAGGAATAACCAGCTTTGACTCAAATGTAAAAGAACATGTTTTTAACCTTCACAAGGAATAAGCAGCTCTGACTAAAATGAAAAAGTGAATGCTGTTATAGTTAATGAGGAAAGGCCATCTCCGTTGGAAATGTAAATGTACATTTTATAAGCGCCCCATACTTTGTGCTTAAATAAAGTCTCAACTTACCAGCAGTAGTTTTTACCATTTCAGTTTTTGTGGATTCTAACTCTTCTATTTCTTTCGCTAATGATTTATTTCTTTCATCTGAATATCTCAAAGCATACAAAAGTCCATCAAATGTGGGGTACGGCTTTGATTTTAAGATATCTATCACTCTTTGATTTCTTTGACTCTGTCTACTCGGTTGCTCAATCTCCTCCCTGTCTTCTGGCGTTAATATGCATTGGGTTATCAATAAATCAACCACTGACCGGTCTAAGATGATGGATTTAGTTAATTTGCCATAATACTTGTCTAATTTACGGACAGATTCTTCTAAAAAAACAAAACAAAAATAATAAAAAATGAAATGTTGCTTAAAGAACCAGAGGCACACATGAACAATTATTTCTCACCTGGTTTCTCGCATATATAGAACTTCCAAAAAGATCTGAGGTAGCAATAATATCTCATAACTTGTAGTGAAATTACAGTGAATCCGAGAATTGCAAGTACTAGTATTAACGTGACAATTGTCCGGATAAATTTTGATAAGTTACTAGACCACAACAACCTTTTCTAGCCTTAAATTACTTTTTATTTTATTTTTTGTTTTTTGGAACTAAAGAAAAATAACTGTTGAATAGTGGACAGATCTAAGTAAAAAGCAAAAAGGACATAGATGAGTATAAATCTGAAAATTGTTGACACGGTACAACTCAATAACCCAATTAGCTTCCTTGACGAACTATTACAAGGAATGGCTGTATTCAAAATGAACAGAGTTACAAAATTATTAATTAAAACAGTATAATACCCTCAATGTTTATAATTCTATTTGTTATTGATTTATTATCATTACATTGTTTTTGAAGCATTGATTACACAAACTGATTTAAATTAACAATAAATAGTGACCTTTTGATTAAATAAATGTTGATTTTGAAGTTCATTGCTATAAGCTTTATTTGAGTCGAAGTCTGTGTCTTATTACTCACTGTTAAAACTGGCTTAATATTCCAGTTTTTTTTTTATTTTCTCGCATTTTTTTTATTGTTAAAACTTACATTGTAAATTTAAAGTTTATGTATTGGTTTGTTTTACTTTAAAAGACAGTTGCAGATTACAACAATACAGTTGTACTAGGAAACACATTTTTCTTTTATTCAAACCTTCATTGCTTTTGAAATGTAGATTTACATTTGTGCATTATATTTCAAGTATTATGTAAGTATAAATTGTATTTTTGAGTATATTGTATTGATATTGCATTTGAAATACATATTGTATTTTACTTGCATTATAACACAGTGTACTAAACTTACAAGGGGCTATGGGCCCTCTTGAACTTACTATGAGGTAAGAACCCTCTGAATGATATTTTTAAAAATGTATACAAATGCTTAAGGAATAAATAGTTTCACAACTTTTAAGACTTGACATTAAATTTTACTGAAACCTCTGCAAAACGTAGCAAATTCA
Source organism: Modiolus philippinarum (assembly GCA_002080025.1). NCBI lineage: Eukaryota > Metazoa > Mollusca > Bivalvia > Mytilida > Modiolidae > Modiolus > Modiolus philippinarum. Next base: position 103,148 of record MJUU01034872.1, read on the forward strand.
AAATTTTCAATATACCAATCTGACAAAATTAAGTTAGAAATACTTTTTCATGTTCACTGCTATCTTGAGTGTGGAAGTCTAACCTTGCATTGTATGCAGCATAATATACATTTGAAAATTACAAGTAAGTAATCAAAAGAATGGAAATATGATTGTTTGGATGTCCAAACTTTGACTTTGATGTGATGATAAAAATAAACACAGTACATATAAACGGCCTTCATTTACTTTAGAGTTCCCACTACTTTTTGGTGGTGTCTTTTTTTTTGCATTTTCATTTAATACAGTGAGCAGGTTATGGGATAAGGTTAAAGTTAGGAATAGGGCTAGAGTTAATATCCTGTGGTTACAAATGTAGTGTTTAGGTTAGGGATATGGTTAATGTAAACTTAAGCCAAACAGATAAATAACAAAAGGATCTAATTGAGAAGTCCACCAAGGGAAAAGCTTTCTGGAGTCATTGTACATTTACTTGAAGCTGCTGAGAGAGGAATTAGGAATATAATTATAGTGTTTCTAGAGCAAACAACAAAGGATAAACAACTGAGCTCAATTCTTGGTTAAACTTGTTTAACTTTTATTTTTTTAGAAGGTTTGCTATAGATATATTAAAAAAAAGAAATTATCACTTAAAAATAATACAAAATGTGTAATTCTTGATATAATTAGTAAAGACTTGTCAGTTCTTTCCGCACGAAGACTTCGCCGCTTTTTTACTTACACTGGAAAAGTCAGCACTGAAAAACCTCAAGCTATAACTTGGCATCTCTGGAGAACCCTGAGTGACTTCAATATGAATAACAACAATAAAAGTATTGTTTCATTGCTTTGATTTACCATGTAATTGTTGAGACTGGTCCACCTGTATTAGGTTTAATTGATATGTTTATTAACGGGACAGAGAAAGGGGAAATTTTGGTTCCCATAAACCGGTTAAACCCTACCACCGGTTTTGGTAGTGCCGGTTGTCCAGAGTTCCTATTTTTGTTTTAGTCCCATCTGAAACAATTGTCATATATTACCGTAACTAAGCCCTATGACAAGTACAACTTACCCGTATATTAACTAACCACCTAAACTTGACCCTAACCGTAAATGTTACCATGATTCAAAGGAAAAGGGATAACAGTTAAATTCTAATCATAGCCTTGAAAATAACCCTGACAATAAACATGACCCTACCCTCACTCTAACCATAACCGTTGACCTTACCCTAACATACAGGTACCCTAATCATAACTGTAATTCTAATGAAAGCCTTTACAAGAACCCTGACCATAACCATAACCCCTTCCCCGGCCGTTACCATAAACTTTACTGGACCCTATCCTAACCATTAATGTAATTCTTACCTAGCCGTTACACTAGCACTGGGCCTTAACTGATAATTTTATCCTAATCATTCTCTGAACCATAACCCTACACTTAACATTTTCATAACCTTACTCTAACCCCAGATATATTTTCTTGCAAAATTGAAATCGTTGAGAACCGGACAACACCTTTTGCAGATAATAAAATTGACCAAATGCATTCAATATGTCACATATCTACCACCATCTACAAGTAAGTGTAAATTTAAATAAGCAAGAAATTTTAACTCCCAGCCTAAATTGTCCCTAGAAATATTATGTTCGGAATGAAAAGACCGGAATTCGGAATTTCCGAAAACCGTAATCTTTTAAGACTACCGAATTTCTTTGGTCCCAATAGAGATTGGTCTCCAGAAGATTCCATCAAAATTTGTCAACAGGAGTGAGTTTTTCCTGAGGCTTTAAACTTCGGGAAAACAATTTCATAAGGGTTATGACCAATTTGATGTTCGCCTTATTTGAAGGAAATAACTGTTTTATCATACCAAAATTTAACAGACCTGACAAAATACTATTCGATGATTACTTTTTTTAACATAGCGAATTACTGTTAAAATAGTTTGAAAGGTTTGATTTCAGTTTATGAAAAAATAAATTTCTTTCTGCTTATTACTTGTTCTTTTTTCAACAATGTGACTAAAACAAAACTTGTGAACGGATTGACGGTTTATTTGTTAAAAGATGCCAGCCAAAGCAACACTTGTATGTAACATAAAGAGGCAAAAGAAATGAGTTCACTACATATTTGTACAAAATTACCAATAATTATGAATTTTTTGCTTTTAATTAACGTATAAGAGACCACTTCCGGTCATTTAATTGTATTAGATGAAGAAATACATTGTAAGGTATAATACTACAATTTATTTTATTTTTATTATCATTTCAAATATTTCTTTTCTTTACAGATCATTCTATTCTTATGTAGATTTATTTGTAATATCAGAACTTCTTTTTAGGCTGAGCTGTGTTTACATTTTTGTAGCATTAATATTTCATTTTGTGTTATTTCTGTTATAATTTCATGTGCAGAATTCACTTTATGCGACCTTATTTATGTAGGGACCAACTAAAAAACTTTTGGGACCAAGATTTGTTCAAATAGATCACGCACTTCTAAAGGAGAAGATCTTAAGATATGTTTTCCGAAAGGGCCAAAAGTTGAACTTTCTTCAGTGCTGGTGGCCATGTTTGATATGATGTAGACTTTTAAACCTTTTCTTATAAGGTACAACCCAAAGTCTTCTCTGTCATTGTGTGGTTCTATTTGACTTAATGGTTTCAGATAAGAAGATATTTAATGCTTTATCTATGGATCTACAGTTACGATGTTCCACATTGGCAGCCATCTTGGAATGAAGACATTTTGGACACATTTTTCAAATGTGCGAACTTAAACTATTGTGACAAAATAGGGTTATAATTGGCAAATTGTTTTAAAGGGAGAAGATCTTTGAATATGTTTTCACACAGGTTCAATGTTAAACTTAGTTCTCCGTTGGGGGCATCTTTGATGCGGTATGGACTTCGTGTAATTAGTTATTAAAGGAGACCTCCCAATAACTATTTTACCTTATTTTAGTTCCAATTAGCCGAGACTTCAGTGAAGATCTTTGAATGTTTTCTCGTTGGATCCAATGTAAAACTATGTTCTCGCAGGTTGCTATTCTCAATGTAATGCAGACTTGCCCAAAAAACACTTTTGTAAGGACACGAAAACTACGGACCTCTGTGACCTATTATGGATCAAATCGACAAAGTTCTCCTACAGAAAAAGATGTTTGCCGTAAGACCCAATGCTACTCTTAGTTCCCAACTTGCAGTCATGTGGAATGTGGAGATGTGGAATTGCTGGGCACATTTCTATAGCGACCCAACCAAGGACTATTCTACCAAAATTTTGTTCAAATTGACTCCATGGACTTGTTTGGACATGTCGGACATATGTCTAAAGGAACCAACCCAAGTAATGTCCTGACATAGTATGTTCCAAGTGCCTTTGTGGTTTCAGATAAAATCACAATTAAATGCTCTACAATTGGGTAAAGGGTCCAGTGATAAACTATGTTCCGCGATGGCAGCCATCCTGGATTCGATGAAAACATACTGGACGCGTCTTTGCGAAGTAGACAAAGTCTTGACCATTGTGACCATCTATGGTTATAATTGTCAAGTAGCGTACATCGATTAATTCCGAAGTGCCGCGACAAAATCTCGATATCTGGTACTTTCAGTGGCGAAGATCTTGAATTTATTTTCCATAAGATCAAACCTTAAACTCAGTTCCCATCATGGATTGGATATGGACTTGTCGGATATATTTCTTAAAGGGGACCCAAGGACTTCTCCCAATGTCTAAATTTTTTTCTAAGTAGCCTTGGAGCTTCAATGGAGGGAAGATCTTTAAATGATTTCCCAAGGTTCATTATAAAACTATATTCTCGGTCATTTTGGATGCGACGAATACCTGCTACAGTCATTTAAATGTTTGTGGCCAATCTTGCATTTAGTAAACATAAATAAATTATTATAATTAGATAATGCCGCCGAAGCATTACTGCAGCCCTAATCCTAAAATGCATCAAACATACCAAAATATTGGGTGTGGGATATGTCAATTAGCAGGAATGACAATTCAAACGATTCAAAACAATTCAGTCATGCGTAAAATGTGAACTGAACATCAGAAGAAACGCACCACTTGTTCCATGAAATAAAAGGGACAACAGGAAACGCCTACAATGGCTTAAAATTATAATTACATGCCACAATATTCTAGAGAACGACAAAGAAAAAACACAAATAAAACTAGATTTGCAATTGCAAGCAATAGTTGATGTCGCCCCTGGCAGCCAATTCGATGATTCCATGTTGTTCGCAGCGTCAAAATCTACCTAGAAATCAATGTTCATTGAAATCCGACAATGTTGAAATTTTGACGTATTTTGGCAGCCATCTTGGAAATGGCGGCCATTTTGAAAATTTATTCCGGTGCATGCACATCTCCTTAAGGTGATCCAACTTTGTACTAAATATGATTGAAATCTGTCCATGCATCATTGAGAAAATATCAATTTTAGTTGAAATTGGACCGAATTCGAATTTTTCGTATTCGTGCAGCCATCTTGGAAATGGCGGCAAATTTGAGGAAAATTTTTCTTGATTGCACAACTTTAGATAGTGTTCCAACTTTGTACCAAGTATGATTGAATTCTGTCCAGGCATCTTTGAGAAATCTCCCGGACAAAAAGAGGTGGAAGAAAGAATAATAATAATAATAATAAAGAAACGGACAAAAAACAATATGTCGTCCCGACTACGTCTGGGGCGACATAACAAAAACAACGATAGGAACTCGGGAAAGCCGGATTTGGTACCGGCACTAGCAAATGTCAGTGGTAGGGTTTAACCGGTTTATGGGTACCCAAACCTCCCCTTTATCTGTCCCGTTTCCCTATAGTTAAGTTAACATGCCCTCTAGCCTCTAAAGTATTCATTTATTTTTTTTTTAAATTCCGACAGTCAAGAATAAACGAGCAAATTTTGTCAAAACAAACTCGAAAATATAGCAACAACGACAATTTGCATGGAAAGTGAGCTAAGGCAAAACTCTCAGTTTTACTTTCAGTATATTTTTTTGTCTTAAAGAAAGTAACCAGCGTTAAATTTTCACTATTTGAAGTCATTTTTACATTATTGGTGAAAAGTAATTTTTTCAAGAAATTGACATTGAGAATTCGAAAAATCTTCGTAATTTTGTTAACAGAATTACAGAACCATTTTGTAAAAATATAAGTATGTTTTGAAAGTATTTAAAGAAATAATTTCGTTTGAATTTTAAGGTATAAAGGAATTCACGTTAGTGGTGCGTTTCTTATGATGGTTATGTATCAAAGACCTCATAGGAATAATGCACTGTAGTTACCATGCATCATACAAACCAAACATTCAATATTGTTGATGTTGGAAATGACAGCAAGTGAGAATTGACTTTAACCAATCTACCTAACTGAGTCGTTCATGCATAAAATGAAGATCAGATACATCATCAAAAGCGCATTCAAGCTGTAATCCAAAAGGCATTGTGCCTACTAATATGTATAATATAGAACATATCAGTAAGAAGGAATGGACTTTCTCCAATTCTTGGCGTGTTAATCCAGTTGGTTATAAATACGTATTATTTTTAATGCAAACGTTGGTTAAATATTTCTGCGTGATGTTTCCCGCAACGTTTTATTTTATTGATGAAGTCTATTGTGACGTCATCGTTACTATGCTTTCAGATAGCGCGGCAAACGTTGATAACTGTGCTGAGCCATTGAATATGCACCTGAAACACAGTAAAAGTCATTGGAGAAACAATATATCCTTACGTTTGCTCGTAGATTTGCTCGATAGTTAAATTTCTGATTTTAACATACTCGCTAAAGCTCGCATGTTGAATATCACAAATTTAACTATCTCGGACTGGAGAAATATCGTAATCCACTCGATCCGGAAGGATATACTATACTTAACCATTCTACCTAACCGAGTCACTTATTCGTAAAATGTTATTAACAATGAAAGGAAATGGGAATGAATCCACAGGAGACAATGTCTCTACAAAAAAGTATTTAACCGAGCAATTGAAGAACCCATTTATTGTTTTACTTCACTTCAAGTCACTATGAGGCCTTCAACAGTGAACTATACTCATATCTCATAGTAAGTTCAAGACGGCACTTAACATCCGTTTGCTAAATGTCACAAAACTACACTATATTGATGTACCTTCTGCTTTGTTCATGGATGGTGATGTATTCAAACATTTTACTAACTTGCAATAATCAGATAAAATCTATAATCAGAATAGTCTGAATAACATTTGGAAATTACACAAAAAATAAGTAAAAGATTAAAATTCCATTAGTTGAAAGTGTGATAATGTATCGATACGAGACATTCAATCAAGAAGAAGTACACCATAGAATAAAAAAGATAACAGGAAACACCTACAATGGCCGAAAAACAGAGCCACATGCCACAAAGTAAATAGGAACTGCACAAGTAAAAAAAACAACGATGGGAACTCGGGACAGCGGGACTTGGTACCGGCGCTAGCAAAAGTCAGTGGTAGGGTTAATCAGAATAGTCTGAATAACATTTGGAAATTACACAAAAAATAAGTAAAAGATTAAAATTCAATTATTTGAAAGTGTGATAATTTATCGATGAAAGAAAAGGGAAAACAGGAAACACCTTCAATGGCTGAAAATTATAATTGCATGCCACAATCTGCTAGGGAACTACACAGGAAAACACATATTAGACAAAAGACAAACGTAAACAACGATAGGAACGATACAAGACATTAAATCAAGAACAAGTACACCATAACTGAAATGCATAGAGATCATACATCTCATAGACAGTATCCGAAGCATGTATTTCTGTTGTCATCCCAAAATGCATCATGCATACCAAAAAATATAGATTGGCAATCATCTGATCAATCAAGTGTGCTACTTTTTCTTTTTCTTTTAATAAAATAAAGACTTACTAAATATTTTTTTACCTTCTGAGACGTCTTTCACTTCCCCATCCATTTGCCCTTGTGGTGCCAAATGAATTTTCGTTGGTACCTCTATTGCTATCTCCTGGATTGTAATAACTGACCCTTCCTCTGGTGTCTCCTTTGGTCCTTCTGAGATCGTCCCTTTGGGTTCTACAGATGTGTGCCAAGCGATTTCAACTGCTTCTCTCCTATAATATTTTAATTACCTTAAAGAAAAGGTTAATCGTATGTAATCTCATTTTAAGAATCTTATAATTAAAAAAAAAACGGAAAATCATCTAATTTTAAGTATCTTAAAATGAAGTCAAATCATCTAATTTCAAGTATCTGATGAGGAAGGCAAATCATCTAATTTCAAGTTTCTTAAAGTAAAGGCAAATCATCTAATTTCAAGTATCTTAAAGTAAAGGAAAATCATATCATTTAAAATTACTTAATGTCAAAGCAAATAATGTTTATGAGAAGGCATGTTATTGAAACTTTCATTAACGATATTCTTTACCATTATTTTATTAACCAAGGAGCCTGTACCAAACTGAACGGACATGCTGAGCGATTTCAACTTCTCTTTTTTTAATGTTTCAAGAATCTCAAGTACGTTTTATGAGACGGCATGTCACTGAATATTTCAGTAAAGGATAATCTTTACTTTTATATTGAAAATCTGAGGAGCATATATCCGAATTGTCTTACACATCAAGCACGGTCAACTGCTCTTCCCCTTTAAAAACTAACGGTAGAGTTTTATTAGAAGACATACCACTGAACATTTTAGCATATAATGATTTAATTATAGCTTCCTGATTTGACATGAACGATTTTGACTTTACCCTAGATAGACCTACTGACAGTCTGGCGGGTGCTGTATACCCATCCGGAGAACGTGTTGTCAATCTGTTTGTAGAATAACATTAAACTGGGAAACTCTCCTATGGAAATAACATTGCGAATACTTGACGTTCAATGACCCAAGATAAATAATCAGTAACTTATACACAGTTTCCATATGGTCATATATAGTTCAGGCATATATAAATGACTTCTACGCAGCCTTTAACTGAAAAGTTTAACAACACTTCCGATATTTGGATGATATTTTAACTTTAGATAATGACGACTTCAATACGTATTATAAGGACATCTACCCTAAAGAACTTACTTTGAATAAAGCCAATTCTAATAATCATCATTGTCGGTTCTTAGACATCAATTTTGATATAACGAAAGGTAACTTAGATACTAAAATTCCTGATAAAAGGGACGATTTTTCTTTTCCCATAGTTATTTATCCATTTCTGGATGGCGATGTTCCATTAGCGCCATCAAATTGTGTTTACATATCTCAGCTTATAACATTTGCGATTTTAATGAACGAAATCTGAAAAACTATTAAATCAGGGTTTTCGTTATCATAAACTAGTTAAAACCTTACTAAATTTTATCATCGATATAAAGACTTAGTTCATAAATATAATGCAACCTGTAAACATCTAATCAAGGCTGGTATTTAACATCCCTTATTTTACGGTAATGTTTTACATAAGAGTAAAAATACATAACTCGCCTAACAAACTAATAAAACCTTTAATCGTCTAATTCATAAGGGTTATAATTACGGTATTGTCGTTAAGTCATTACGTATGGCCTTCTTTGGTATTAAAATTGATTTTGATAGGGTTTTTGCATTTTAACTATTCTAAAATTAGTATTGCATGGACACGGTTTTGTATTCCGGTATATGCATGAAATCATTATGCTAAACTCCTCACGGGAAGTGATCTTGGTGGAAGCTGTATACTGAGGGTACATAACTTAATTTGTCCGTTGGCAAAGGGTCTGGAACTGGCATGTCAGTTAGCTGCTAGTAGTCTCTTGTGATTTCATATGAAAAAGATAGGAAATGGGGTAAATGTCATGGAGACAACATCCCATTTCCAGGTTAAAACGACACAAAACAAAGCATCTAGGGGTCACCGTACGGTCTTCAACACAGTGGGAAACCTCACATCATATAGCAAGCCCTAAATTGCCCCAAAAGGGTAAAAAAAGTGGATAAATCAATGGAAACAAACCAAATCCAATAACCCAAATATCAAGAAACTAAAATTTTATAAGAAGACACGGACAAGTCAATCACCAACATATTCCTGACTTGGGACAGGCGCAAAAATTGCGATGGGGTTAAACTCGTTTTCTTGGATCCAAACCCACCCCCTATGTGTGGTGAATGGCTAAAAAATAAATACACAAAAAGACTCACAGTAAAAATTAAACTAGAAAAAACTTATCAAGACGAGTACCCTTACAATGAAGTACATAAAACATGAAAACAATACACACAGGTACTCTCCGGACAAATGCTCGCAGTTACTGACAGAAAAAAAGTAGACGATTGAGTATTGAAAACAAAGTGTGCTTTTTTTGTGAAAAGACAGACCCATCAGCAGACCTTCGGCAAGCAATGACAATGCAGATAGATAAAAGATTGAATGAATGTGCTAGAACATTAAATGATGGGAAGCTGTTAGCACGGTAGAGTGGAGGAGATGTAGTAGCCGAAGAGCTAAAATACCACTGTTCTTGCTTAACAGCACTCTATAACAGAGAGAGGGCATTTCTTCTTAAACAATGTGACCAGGAAAGTCAAACAGATATTGAAAAAGAAGTGATCCCTCAGGTGTTTTTGAGAGCTTTTAGTTTATTTAATAGAGACCAAAACAAATGCAGCTGAGCCTGTGGTTTTTCAGCTAGCCGATTTAGTCAGCCTGTACCAACAGAGATTGCAACAACTCGGAGTCGATGATCATGTATAACTGCTATACGAAATATCAAGAAGATGGTAAGTTGTTGCGACACTCAAAAGATCGTGAAACCCCTTCCCCCGTGTTTTTAGGATTGTCTGTTTACTCAAAAACCAGAAAAAAACATTTGGTGGAATTACTACATGATCATGGTCTCAGCATTTCATACGATAGAGTGCTTGAGGTTTCAGCTCAGTTAGGCAATGCAGCTGTTGGCAAGTATAAAGCAGAAGGCGTGGTATGTTTAAATATTTTAAGAAAATGTTTGTTCTCAACATCAGCGATGGATACTATAGATCACAATCCCACTGCAACAACATCAACGTCCTCGTTTCATGGAACTAGTGTTTCTATATTCCAATATCCAACATCGGAAAATGAAGGTGTATTGCAGGAACCATGGAAAATAGACAATAAAGTTAAGACGATTTCTAATCTTCCAGACTCTTACACAAATGATCCTCCTGCCTTTTTCGGTACCAAAAATCCGAATCCTCCAGAAGTTGAAAATCAGTCACTGCTTTCATCTCTTGTTATGAAACCGGAGTATGATTGGTTGCAAAAAGTTAGACTCACAGAAACTGTAAATACAGATAGAATTGATATATCATGGTCTTCACATCATGCTTCAAAGAAAAGATGTCCTTCTTTCAAAGTGACTATTTCATCGTTATTACCTCTGTTCAGTGAGCAAGCCCACTCTAATGCAACAGTTTGTCATTGTATGGACAAGATCAAGGTAGTTGTTAATCATACTAACCCTGACCAAATCCCCGTCATTGCTTCTGATCAATCCCTATTCGCAATGGCAAAACAAGTTCAATGGAACTGGCCTGAAAAATATGGTGAAGACAAATTTGTCATCATGTTTGGTGGACTACATATCGAGATGGCTGCCTTGAAATCAATTGGAAACCTTTTGCAAGATAGTGGTTGGACAGCAGCTTTGGTTGAATCAGGAATAGCTACATCTGGTACAGCCGATTCATTCCTTCCAGCATCAAGCGTAACTAGAACACGACAGATGCACCAAGTCACAGCTAGTAGTCTATATTAAATATTGCAAGAGTCATACAACATGTTTTGTACAGAGGCACAAGCTGGTGACCAACCGGAACTTGGTTTTGATGATTGGTGCGACATGCGAAAGCACCAAANTTATGCATTTATGGTTCTTAGTAGATAGAATGAGACTAATCTAAGGTATTATGACTGGTTTGATACTTTCTATGACAGAGAGTTCGATTCCTAAGTTGCAGGGAGGACAATAGATAGAAGATTATAGAATATTTAGTTTATTTTCCGCCATTTTGTCGCCGTGCGCGGTCCCGGCTGAAGAATAGGCCCGCAGCATCCTCTGAGCTTGGAGTATGAGCCATCCTAACAGAGGACCCCGAGGGAACCCCGGGATATAGAAATAGGACCTAGTATCTCCGGCTTGCGGGGTGTGACCCNGTATGGTCCGAGATTCCTCCAATTGCAGAGTCATGCAAGCAGCTTACAAAATGTGGGTGTAAACAGGAATGTCGTGGTCGTTTAAGCTTAGTTTGCCGTGTACAGCTCTATGCAGTTGTCAGTGTGATATATAATCATTTCTAAAAATGTTTATTGATGTTCTGATGTTGTCAGGAATTGGATGTTTCTTTAGATTTTTCGTTTATTTGAATGGCCAAGGATTGCCTCCGTTTGTATATATTTACATGTATATATAATATGACTCTACATATTTCAGTTTTTTTATGCATTTATGGTTCTTAGTAGATAGAATGAGACTAATCTAAGGTATTATGACTGGTTTGATACTTTCTATGACAGAGAGTTCGATTCCTAAGTTGCAGGGAGGACAATAGATAGAAGATTATAGAATTTTAAGTTTATTTTCCGCCATTTTGAATCTAAAATGGCCTCCACAGGCGCCATGTTGATTTTTAATGTAGGTTTATGTTGAAAAAGAATAACTTTAGCTATGTCTTGTCAAGTTATGAGTTTTTATTGACAACTGATGTGTTTTAAATACATTAACTCGTTTACCTTTTTCAGAAATTTTAGTTATTGTCCGCCATATTGAAAAATGGCCGCCATTTTGATTTTTTTGTGTGGCTAATGTGCTTTTTTGTTAAATGGGGAGTTTACCTTGCTACATGCAAAATTTGGTGCTTGTATCACAAAGTGAAAGATTCTTGTGATATTTGGGTTAACCTGCTGCGCTAATAGCAAAAAAATCCAGGATGACTATGCGGATTAATCAAGGACAGGCTTGGAACCTATCACCTAGTACTATTACACCTGTTAACTTTAATTTCTTTTAAAAGAAATAAATGATCGTTTTCTTAAGTATTTCGAATTATCTAATGACCCGATTAAGGATTCATGGTACTTTACAGGATATTGACTTGTACGACATTACTTAATGACAATATGATTTTAGTTGTTATCTCAATTCCGTTACTTGATTCAGATTATAAGTTCGAAATTTATCAGGCAAACAATTTAACGCTGCCTATGCAAAAGAATGGTTCTAACCTTGCAATGATAGCTTATTTCGACTAAGTCAATGAATACTAGGCAATTAATGCGGAGAGGTCAAAATATGTGTTGCTCGAGCAGCAATAAATGCGCTCATGTACGGATACATAAACAAGTTCTGCAAACTTACTAGTCCTGTCTATCCTAATAATTCAAGTAAAAATTGTATTGTTTTACTTTTTAGGAAGACACAAATAGACATAGATATGTATTGTCAAACTATTATAGAACCAAGGTAAATTTTACCTATGGCGAGTTATATCTCATCTTGTTCATGGTCAGTGACTTCTAATGGACCTATAGATGATTTCAAACTAAATATAAAAGTTCATTCACAAAGAGGATCTATCCAACATTAAATGTTTTGACATGAAACGAGACATGTACTGCAACTAGTGACTATCTGACCCTCACACCTTTTGTATGGGGAAAGCTAATTTGCGGTTGAAGACGCTTCATTTACAGAATTAATAAAAGAATATAATTTATCAACAACTAAATTATGGAAGCCCTTTCATGATTCGGTATCAAAGAATAATCTGACTGAAATTCTCAACGAATTAAAAGGTATTAAGCGAGTTCCAATGATTTCAAGATATCTTCCATATATGGGTGTGGCAGGTAATAAAAATTAGACGTTCTTCTCTCACGGTCATATGACAGGTAAAATATCGTTATTGTCCTGTGTATTGACACTGTAAAATATCATTATTGTTCTGTGTATTGACACTATAAAATAACATTATTGTTCCGTGTATTTACAAGTATAATATCATTATTATTTTGTGCATTCAGATTATGTTGAAAAGCATATACTAAATAGGAAGGTTCGCGTGTCACAAAACTAACTTACACATTGTGTTGGCAAAGTTGTATTAAGGTAACATGTTTCACAATGTACAATTCCTAATTTGTCCGATTTTGTATCTGTAAAATGCTTGTTTTCTCGCGACTTACATGTTTTATAATTTCCTGCAGAGAAAATTTAAGTGGTTTTAAAAAGTATCAAAGTCGCCAAAATTTGTATATAAAACGGTCCAATCACAAAGATATATTTATTAATTTAATACCCTGTAAAGGCATAGACATTCCAGAATTTTTATCAAAAGAAATTATAAAGATACCTCGACTAACAATTTCATACAAGTGAATGCATTGTGACGTCATGGCGGACCATCCTATATTTTCAAATGCGAATCATTTTGATATTTTAGGGCAAATCAGTCGAAAAGCAATGGAATTCACCATCGTGCTTTTCCCGTTTGGTGTCGCTGCTGCACTATCAGGTAACTCGCGGGAAAAGTTGTATTTCACGCATGTTCAAAAATTGTTTATTGTGCGTGTATTTTCCCGGTATCACGACGTCACAGAAGTAGTAATATAGTGATGATACCAAAACTGGTGAAGCTGGTTAAACTGGTTAATTTTTGATAGATTGGTTAAACTGGTGAAGTTGGTTGGTTGGTGATCATGTAATACATTGTCATTTGAGGGGGGGGGGGGGGGGGGTTCAATTACACGCAGAGAGATAGGAGGACATACATCAATGATACCACACAGATGATGAACACAGGTCAAGAGCTTGCTCATTATTACTGCCGTATCGATCCATGGTTTCTTTCATTATTTTCCATGTGGTTGACAGACGACAGACACTAAGTGATGGCTGTTCTTTTGCTGTATTTTTTACTACCCTTTCCTCGTCCCAAAGATATTTTACAGATAAAAAAAAGTTAAAACGGGTGACAGACACCGAGTAAAGGCAAACATTTGTTTCTGACTTCAGTAAATGTTACAGATGACTGACACAAAGTGATGACATTTCAGAGAATTCACAGTACATGTCTCGGCATGTAATAACTCCAACACAAACTGTCCTTTTTCTGTAGATTGTCTTGTGTTTTTTTTTCAATGCTCATCATTTTACCAATAAAAAGGTCTAAACGACTGACTAAAGACAGACACAAAGTGAAGGCAAAAATTGTTTCTGATTTCAGAAATTTTCAAGTAAATAAACTAACACACACCAAGTCAGATCTCTATTACAAATTGTTCTTTTTCTGTTTTCCTGTATTTTTTCTTTGACTATTGTTTGTCTCAGACATTTCACCAAAAGAAACAATCCGTTGACAGACGACGGACACCAAATGCTTGCTCTAGCAATTACTGTTCTTTTTCGGTATTTTCATTCTATTTTTTTTTTGTCTATTGTTTTTATAATACATGTATTACCCATAAATGCCAAGTTGTCAACAGACAATGGATACCCAGTGATTCCTCCAACAGTGATCACATAATGTTCTTTTCCTACAATTTTTTAAGTATTGTTTTGTCTATTGTTTGTCTCATAGACATTTTCCATAAAGAGTCCAAATGGTTGACGGGCAACAGACGCCAAGTGAAGGCAAAAAGTTTAATTCTATTGTTGATCTCAATCTATACAAAGAAAGATAACTCCATTTCTTTTTGAGATGTTTCTTGGTCATCCAAAGAAAAATGCAACTCGTGATGGAAATAACAATAACTCATTAAGCCACTAATTATTTGTCTGTATAAAACAAGGACAACGGATTTCAATACTCAAAATGATTACAATCTGCAACACTAAACATGTGTAAAGACAAACAATTTCTCATTACACTGCAATAAAAATTTCTTGATCACACCCAGTAGTGATAATTTATTTGATTGAATCTAACATTGTTTTTTGATTGAATAATTTGTCTTTAACTGGTCTATTATGAATTTATACTAATATCAGGATATAAAATGTATGAAATGAAAACACAAGTAAATCGATGTAAATATTAAAATAATTGGTTTACCCAGAGTATCATATAGGATATCAAAACATGTGGTATACAGACAGCACCATATAAATAATAAAATTTTTCCTAAATACTGGAATAATCAGTTTACCCTGAGTATCATATAGGATATCAAAATCAAAACATGTGGTATAAAGAAACAGCACCATATAAATAATAAAAGTTTTCCTAAATACTGGAATAATCGGTTTACCCCGAGTATCATATACATGTAGAATATCACAACCAAAATATGTAGTATAATATAGACACCATTTAAATAGTCAACATGTTTGAAATAAATAACTTTGTTTTTGATAAAATGTGTAAAACGTATAACAAATAAAAGTCATGGAATGCATATGATAACTAATTGTCAACACATTGGATGTCTATGGCACATCTTACAAATAAAGTCGAGCAATAGTAAAAAATAAAACATTTCTCCTCTATATTAACAGTCTCTCTCTTGTAATGTGGTTGCCACCTTAAGTGTTAGAAATATAAGCACTCCTTGTCCTTTATCCATATCAAAAGCTGTAAAATATTTTGTCTACAAAAACTTGCTTTTACACAAAATAATATAAACAAAGCCTAAAAAAAAATTTTTTTAAAAATAAATAAATAAAAATGAAAATTTAACACCAAATTGGTAATTGTTTATATCATGTATATTTCAAAATCAAACAAATTAACTCATTATTTTGTGAAACATATTTTAAAGCTCTTATAACGCCTTTACAATAAACACGTTTATGAATTTCATTTCTATGAAGATGGCAACTACCTTAATGTTTTTAAATGAATGCTAAACTGTTAACAAAGTTATACAACAAAATTTTCAATTTCTATAACAATATAACAACAATATATGTACAGAGCCTCTGTTATGTAGATATTGATCTAAACAACATTGATAAATTTCACTTCTTCAATCTTCTTTGTTCAAAAATTTGAAACTAAAAATATGATAAAGACTAATGGACTGATCATGGTATCTACATAAAATTAAGTAAGTATGTAAAACCCTTTGAACTTTAATGGAAAGTCACTATCAAGTACAAACTATATACATAATCTACTACAGTTATATTATTTGATGCTCTAACGCCTAACTAGAATACTCCCTTATTTACTAATAAGATTATTGTTTATCTCAAGCTGATTAACTGTACCTTTGAAACAGATTCACCATAGATACCATGAATTTTTAAAATTTCACACAATCCAAATTATAAATTTAATTACTTTAAAACACATATATATTAACATTGAACAATTTAAATATTTTTTTTTAATTTTGGGTAAGTATATACATGTAAACTTTGCATAGAGTGAGAGTTATAAACTCTGTCAAGAAATACCATGACTGACTAATAAAATAGGTTTATGAAAAGGTTAAACTGATCATTTCAAAGGTCTACCTAGACACATAAAAAATTATTTCATAATATTTGATTAAATAACCCTACTGCATAAAAATACAAAATCTAACAATAAGATTATGCATGACAACTACATTAAAATTCATACAATAACTGAAATTCATAAATTGAGTCTATCAGGTTGTTTTCTTTGACGAGTACTCCTTCTCATTGGTGGGTTCTGTGGAGGATCAGGATGAGGTAGAACTACATTTGGTGGTGCAAGTGGCAAAGCGGCAGGTTGAAGATCATTAGGGATAGGAGGAGGGTTGTTTTGGACATGTAATAAATGTAATGCATCCAATAAATGAAAACACAGTCGTGATAATCTCTCAAGAAATATTCCAAGTGTTATAAAGACAACGTAATAACTTCAATGTAGTCTGAAAATAAAAAAAAGTTATATTTCACCTAGACTTAGCCATGCTCTATTATAAAGTTCGTCCTGAGAATTACTTGGATTTTCAGTGTGTCGCCTTTTCCACCAAAATACCAGCCCACCAATTAAACCAATAAGCACTAAAAGTATAACAAATTTAAGATATACATGTAATGCACATCCATTACCTGTCCACAGTCTCAAAATAAATAAATAAATAAATTCATTAGTACATTTTGCTAAATTTGGGTGTTAAAGGTACTTGTTGTAAGGGTAAACCCCCTCCAAGAGTGATCTTCTATTTTTCCATGGGCAACACCACTTTTTCATCATTAGCACAAGAAACATCAAAACTAGCACTACAAAACAAAGTATTGTTTGGTTTTAGGAGTGAACATGTTGGAAATATAAACAAGTCAAATTGTCACACAAACATGTACTATATACCATTTAAGTTTGGAATTTTAAATGAAACTGTCCACATGAATACTAAATTCATATTTCTTGTTTTATTGAGATGTCGAGTAAAGTTTTAAATATGAAATAACTGTTAAAACTTTTGACTCAAATTTAAATTTTGATAATTTGAAAAAAAAATCATTTATATTCACCTGTTATTGTAGAGACTGTGCTCACTATCCATGGAGTTGTGTCTGGATGATCCTAAAAATGTAAAGTCAGACTGTTAAAAAAGAATTGATTAAATAACATTAACTTCAAATTTACACAAAACTTTCAAAAGGAGCATTTTAACAAGTTAGTAAATAAAAAAAAACTGACCCCCCCCCCAAGAAAAAAAAGAAATAATACAAATAACAAATAATAAAAACAAAACAAAAATTGTAATATAGAACAAAATGGTAATAGTTCATTAAATGATACCCTGCCATGTAACTCAAAGTTTCAAGGGACATAACTCAAGTACCCATTGGACCTCTGAAGCCAAAATCGACTTTCCTCTGAGTTTCGTGGTGAACAACTTGCATACCAAGTTGAAGGCGGTATACGTATGATATTGAGTTCTCAAGTTATCTAATATCAGTCGGAAAACCTTCAGAGGTCAGACAGACGTACGGACACATGATTGAGGATATAACATGATACCACTATGTGTGACAGGGTAAAAGATAAATAAAAACAAAAACAACAAATAACATAGTTCTCACTATATACACATATAGCTATTAAATAGATAAAGGTAAACGAAAATAAAAATGAAGTCTACTGTTGAATAATAAATCTTTGAAGACCCTTGTCTATTCGTTGTGTCAATATATAACAATTTAAAGAATAGAAAAAGATGCATTTGTAGATTGTTTTGTATACATTTTACCCCCACATACATGTACATGTACTTTCTCAGTTCATTCATACATGTAATTTATGCAAGTACATTCTTGCACAAAAGCTATATATTAACCACTTTTCAATTAGAACTCACTTGCATTCATCTGTGATGATGACAAGCAGTCGTTTAACATACTGTATATATATACAATTTAGAAGTGTACCTGTTGACGAGTCAAATCTTCCTTTTTTGGATCTGCACTGGGAGAATTTACATCATAATCGATTGAGGTCCTGTCATCATTGTAAGTGTTCGTTGTGGTATCAAACCCGTCATCATTGTAAGTGTTCGTTGTGGTATCAAACCCAATCTCAACTGTGGTATGACTTTCATCAGGTTGATGATCTGTAGTTTGTCGATGTGTCAATGTAGAATGACTTAAGCTTGTACTTGAAGTTGTAGGATTACTATTTTGTTGAGAGGTTGTAGATGGAACTGATAGTGATACAGGCTATAAATATAAGAAAATAAAAAGAGTAAATAAAGTGAAACAGTTACCCTGTGAAGATTAACATAGGTTTTTGAAACAAAAAAAAAGAAAAGGGGGGGTATGATGTTTGGAATAGATGTTGTCATACATGTACATTTCTAGACGTTTTAGGGTTGATTCTTCATGCACCGCCCCTGATGTCTGTTACAAAATTTCAATCTTATATATCATACTATGCCCTCAGTCAGTCACTTCATCAATTTATATATTGTTATCTAATTACCATTTATTTTCATTATATAGAAAACCTGTATCGTACTAGTACTGTTTATGGTGTTTTTTATTTCTGTGTGTGCTCCTGACTTAATCATGATTGTTGTATGTTATGTCCTTTCATGGACCCTTGAATGGTAAAATAAAAATCTTGTATCTTGTACTTTGTATGAGAAATAATAAAGATAACATAAGAATCATGTTGATGTATATAAATAAAAAAAATGTGCACCAATCCTAGTATACTGATTTAATTATAAACAATCTGATTTTGAACCACGTGAATATTTACGATTGTGTAGAGCGTGCAGGAACTCAGTTTCAAGTCAACAATATATAAAAGTAAACCTATGAGCTATAAAATGATTATAAGAAATCACATGAAATCATTCTAAAGTATGCAACCCCCACGACAGATCACGATGGTGATTGACAGCTTACATGTACATGCATACATTGTACATGTGTACTTTTGACACAATGACAACTATAATTAGTTCTACTTACACATGTCATACCCCCAACTTTTACTACGGTTGATTTGGAACAAATAACAGTGTCACACACTTCGTTGTCTCCTTTGTTTGTTTCCACAAGTTTCACATTTTTTGAGTTTACAACTACAGTACATTCTCTGGTCAACCTATCCATTTTAATTTTGGTTACAGTTTTAGGTCCTGTAAATCTATACACACCTACTCCTTTGAAAGAACAAACTAGAGTGTGTATTATGAAATTTGTGTCCTTTTCTGTATCACAAGTTCTGTCATTGAAAACAAATCCATGAACAACAGACATTGAGAGCATTATCACTATCACACACACCAAAGACATCGCGATCGCCATTTTTTCCTTTCTTGAATATGTGAACGCATGCGCACATAATTAATTATTACTAATTAATGCGTGAATTCATAAAAATCCACGGAACTGTAATAACAAAAAAAAAGAAGAAAGTTATATGTATGAATGTAGTCTATAAAGTTTGAAATGTATATAAATTTTTTTGGGTTATTTTGTGTGCTTTTTTTTTGTTTTGTTTTGTTTTGTTTTTTGGTTTTTTTTTTTGAGGGGG
>MJUU01034872.1:131032-143801 GCA_002080025.1 Modiolus philippinarum
TTTTTGACAATATTCTATAGCTAGGGTACCCATTTTGTGTAATCAACTCCTCTTACAGCTTTTACCGTACAATTCTTAGACTTTGCAGGGTGTTTAAAAAAGCTGATAGAAAGCAAATAACAAATAACATTTAAAGGAAAAGCTGAAATCAGCTAAGGGCATATCTTTGTAAAGGGCTGATTCTCCTTACATTTTTCATTCATGTAATCAGCAGTAATATTTAAAGTGTTCTGATTAGTCAATTCACTATGTTTATTTCTTGATATAATTTTCCAAAAATATTCTTTCACAAAGGTATATATTTAGCTATTCATTTAATTTGGTTTAATTTTGTAATTTATTCTGGATTTCAAAGATATTAGTTTCAGTCGGTCTTTCTGTTTCTCTCAGGACTAAAGTGGGAGAAAACAAAAATCCAATGGAAGCATTTAGTTGTACAAATAATCTGTTCACTGTGTCTTTTGAAAGTGTATCCATTTTAGTTATTGAACTCCTCTTGCAGCTTTCACTTACTAAAGTATAGACATCTCAAGCATGTGCGGGGGGTATCAATAGTCCGTCAAGGACAGTTTATGTTTGGAAGTCTGAAAAGCAGTTAGTGCGGGGGGTATGTGTGGGCCGCTAGACCACAGTACCTCTAGTTTCGTCCTGGAGAGAAATGTAACTTTTGCTACGAAAATGTGGATAAGCCTTTTCTTGTTGTCCACCATCTATATCTCTAGCCATTTCAACTCGAGCATTAACATACCATTTTATGTTTCTATGCTTCTTCCGTTTAAAGACTAATTCATCATCTACATCAACTTTCACATTAGCCAAGAAACGAAGTAAATCATATTTTTCATCACCGATTGGAATAAGGTCGACTTGGTTTACTGTTTCGTTCAAAGCACTTTTTCTAAAGCGAAACCTCTTTGATTTTGTTTTTTCAGCCTGCGGTCTGTGAAATGTAGAGTTCATTCCACCTCCAGTTTGATGAATCGGATGATTGTCGGCAACATGTGCTAATAAAGAATCAACATCATCAAAATGTGCTTCACAGTGTGGACATGTAAGTTTTTTCATTAGTTTTTTATCCTCTTTTTCAAAGGTCGACGTTTGTTGTACAGAACACTTGTTGACATGTTTGTTACAGTTGTATTTTCGCGTGAATGATTTACCACATTTACCACATTCACATTTCGAAAGATGTGTCTTTATATGACGAGTTGTTTGAAGATCTTGTCACAGAAATCACAAATGAATTCATGTTTCAACCTTTTCTCTTTAAAAACAGAATTGTCATCACATATTCCTTTGCGTTTCAGTTTATTTTCAACCTCCATAGTCGCATTCACTAATAGTTCATCATCAGATTCATTGAAATGTAAAGAGTTAATTTGTTCTTGATGATGAGGATTCTTTCGTAAAACGTGGTTAACATATGCCTGAGCCATTGCGTTCATCTGAACATACTACTCTATTTCTAGTATCTCTTCAGCTTAAATAGTCACCTTTGATGACGTCATCATATGTCTACAGGTAAACTTATATGTGAAAAGATAACCACTTTACCTTTACGCTTTTCTTTTGTAGATCCATCATTTTCTTTGGAGGCATAGCAATGTAAGATCCACCTTTTTGTCGTTTTTTGGTAAGTTTTATAGATTTTTGTTCCGGTAAAATTACTTCAGGTTCACCAGTCTGTTGAATCTGTGATTGGTGATCATCATGCAATGATTCACTTTGCTCTGTAGGTTGGTTAATTGTAATATTTTGTGGCTTTTCAGTTGTTTGATCTTATTTTCTTACTCTTTTCATTTCATCTGATGCAAGCGCTTTCACCGTTTTCTCAGATGTTTGTTCTTGTTTGAGTAATTGTTCATACCTCAGTTTAGGAATCAGAATCATTTCGCGAGACATGATGAAGATAAGCCTGTATGAAAACTGGTATTAGTTTGGTTAATTTTAATAGATATAATTTTCGCTGTTTCCGTGTTACTCCTTTGGAGACAATTTTACGTATGATATGTTTTTTCTTGGCAAGTAAACTTTTGTCTACTTCTGAAACTGAACATGCACCTTTTACAATGTTGTATATAATTTCAATGATCCACTGTAATTGTTCTTTATTTAGTATGTTTATCAGTTTCGGTAGCTGTTGAGGGGTTGCATTTAATAGAAACTGGGCTAGATCCTTCATTCTGTAGGTTGATAAACAATCGGCGTCTGTCCAACTCCACGGTTAGTTGTCAACTGATATGTTTTGTCTGTGTGGGGATTCAAATCAATGATTAATGGACGGTATTTTTCACTTGTAGCCTTTAAATAAAAACTTTGGAAATATTTCGACTGTCCAGGTAGTATCTGTTTGCCAAGGGTTTGTATTTGTAGCTGATCTCGGTAATTTCGGAATAAAATGAAGTAATGGCAATTTAGAGAGGCTGTTCTCATAGCTTTACCTTTACAGTACAGGTTATGTAAGATCTGAATCAGAGTGATAGAATGATGATGAATACTAACTGTTAATAAATGAATTAATTCTTTGCTATCTGCAGCTTCCATCATCAAGTCATCTAAAACAATGATCTTATGTCCGGGTAAAGCCCCCCATTCTGTCAAAACATCCATGTTTGGGAAACCTTGATGAAACTGTAGGTTGCTTATTGATGACTTCATTTCATCAAAAATTGGTTGCAAAATACTATAGCAATAAAACATATTTGAGGGGGGTATTTGAAATATACCATCTGCATTCTCCAACATGTTTTTGGTATATATTGTTTTGCCCGAATTCGAACAACCAACGACAAAAATTGATGTCGGACTTTGAAATTTGAGTAAACTCTCTCCCACCAGTCAACCGTTCTGTTGAATGATTTCAGATTGAATGAAAAGTGGGATTCGGGAAATGTCGTTTTATGCAAAGAAAGACAACAACACTACAAAAAAATCAATACTTTATTTCAATTTATTACAAGATTGACTAGTAGCATTACAAACATTGTCCACACAACAATGGAAACGTTGATCTATAAAATCGGATACAAATTGGTCATTTAACTGAAAGTTTTCAGAAAATAAGTCTGTAATCTGACGCATGGAGAATCCTCTCACTCGACACATCAAATAGAATAGACAATATTGACCGCAAACTGTTGTATCATCGCTCTGAAGTCTCTTGTCGTTGGAAAGAATATTTGTATAATTATGCATAAAGCATTAAAAAAACATTGCAAGTTCTTTGTTAGATCGTCCAAATGAGTCAAATATTTCAAGAATGTTATTTTCATTGTAGTAAAACGCCACCCAGTGTCTTCCCGGCAAATTTTTGATGTCTGTATTGGAAATTACACCTGTACCCGTTCTGAGGGGTATACGACAAAGTTCATCGGATGGATATACGCCAAGTATTGATTGTTTCATGTCTATGTCTGAGTTGATGACACACTGTATCTGGTATGTATTCATTCTAAGATAATGTTTCTTTCTAAATTTATTTCAAATTAAGCTGGAAATTCAGCATATACGACGCAAGTAATAGCTTTCTGTAATGGTTTGTTGAAATAGGCTTCCAGAGTGCAAGTTCCTTGCTTCACTAGATTTAAATAATGTCCTTCATCACTGAAATTGGGTTCTATATCAAAACAGTACAGGGCATTTCCTCCAGCTATGTCATCTCTGCTAAGCTGATTACCACTGTCTCGCATCCATTTATTAGTCACTTCAAACATACTGTTAAAAGCAGGCAATATTGTACGACTTGTTGGTCCATAGTTCAATTGCATGACATTTCCACCAACAGGAACTTGATTCAGTTTAAGTGATATCTGTCCAAATTTGAAATGTTGAAAGTTGAATGGATTTAATGCGTAAGATCCGCTTGAACTACTCGAATCCACAAATCCTATAACACAACGAGTTGCTCGTAGACCATTGAACAAATTGTTATAGTTAAAACTTAAACTCCCAGCTGGAATGGAAACGAGGCGAACTTCCGTTCTAGTAAAGGGTATTTGGCATTAGTTGTTTGTAGTTTCTGAGCATGAGCTGTGATGACTGCAGGATTCAAGCGAATTTTACATACTTTAAGTGTGATATCTTCAATAAAGATTTGAAAATTTGGATTGCCCTCAATCGTCATCAAAGCAAACTCTGGTCTCGAACGATACAGTTTCACATTAATTGCAGCTTGATTCAACATATATCTGTCTAAACTACACAAATCGTGGAATAATGGACCTTCCATATCACAAACCTGACTCTGGCTAAAATATTGTGATCGTTCGTAAAGAGACGAATTTGACCCATTTTGCACATCATTATCATCAAAATGTCCAGGTACATCCCGCCGTGCGCGGTCCCGGCTGAAGAATAGGCCCGCAGCATCCTCTGAGCTTGGAGTATGAGCCATCCTAACAGAGGACCCCGAGGGAACCCCGGGATATAGAAATAGGACCCAGTATCTCCGGCTTGCGGGGTGTGACCCCTCCTAAACGGAGGCTGACCCCGAGGGTCCCGGGATATAGAAATATGACCCATTCCGTGGTTGTGCGGGATTAATAAATACACAACCCATCTTTCGGATGGGATGTAAACTCAGGTCCACGTGTTGGAAGAAATGTCACGCTTCCTGCACGTTAAAGAACCCTTGTAGCAAGCTCTTTTTGGGGTGGTCCGTAGGTGATCGGATACAAGGCTAAATTCCCCGCCCTTGACGATTTCACCCTACTTTTCCAGTGGCAGTCAGAATTTCCCGTCCCATGGCCATTTCCATACCCCAAAGTGATTATTTATCAACAAACTTGTTCTCGTCTTGATATAGCTGAAATATTGCTCAGTAGACGTTAAACAATATTCTATCAATCAATCAATCCAGGTACATCTTTTTTCCATAACTGACTTGTTAACTGAGTCTTTTTTGCTTCTGATCCATATGACAAAAGTGTTTGTATCATGGCCTTGTAAGGATAATGCGTGGTAGTTGATGTTATAAGTTTGTTTTGTAATGTGATATCCACTTGTGAAAATATGGAATGCAGAAAGTTATTAACAGGTCCAACATATTCTGTAGATTGAAGATTGTCTCCATTCGTATGTTTAATTCTAGCTTTAACACATAGTTTTGTTTTACGAAGGTCGACATACTCCAACGAGTTCTGCGCGGCAATATTAAACTCTATTGGTGCAGTTCCACTTAACTGTGCTGTTGATCTGTGCTCATCATAATACACTGCCTCTACAGCAGTTTGTGTAGGGGGTAGGGAGAAAACATTCAGACCACTGGGTTGTGATTCCTGAAATCCATCAGTAGATAAAGCAGACATTCTATCCAAATATATCTTTGAATGTTTTAACGGAAGACTGCAATTTCTTCTTGTGATTTTTCTTTACTTTCTTGAACTTTTGCTTCAGATGTTTCTTCAACTTTGGTGTTTTCTTCAGATGTTTCTTAGATTTTGATTTTTTCTTCAGATTTTTTACCCTCAAAGAGACTTTCTTCTTTGACGTCTTTCCCACACGACGACGTTTAGATAAACTAGCAGTATGACTTGATAATTTTCTTTTTATACCCTTTTTAACACTGTCACGTTCTACCATTTCCCGAGCCATTTCATCCGTTTGTTGTACTGGTGAAACCAGATTCAACTTTATTCTCGCTTCTGACGATGGTTGAGTTGATGAACCTATTGGTGTTATGAATGATTTGGGAGCTCCTGTTAGAGTTCCACCTCCTATCTGTTTTCTATCTTTATTCACCTGGTAGATATAGGGATTATGACCTTTACTGTCTAATTTTTCATAGTAGTCTATCCACTGCTTACCATTTGGTATGTACATTTTATTCATTATCTTAAAAAAATGGAAATGATCTGAAGTGAAGTGTTACTGTCGACGGGTTGTCTATAAATGACACCAGATTGCTGAGCTCGTCGGTTATATAGATGTCAATGCTATAAATATCATTTATTTTTACAGGTACATAATGTGGAACTTCGAAAATGTTTGACCAGTTTCCCATAGAAGTGGTGCTCAACCTTCGAAGAAGAGGCTTTTGTTCACCGTCAACGATAGATTCTCCACATACATTGGAATAAAGGTAAATGGATTCTTCTTTAGATGAGTTACTTGATATATCTACCTCAACTAACGCAACTCTCCAATGTCCATTTAATAGAAGTAGTGAATTGAGATGTGTGGAGAATTTGTAAGCATTGTTGTTTGGAAAGTATTCAAGAGATTTATTACTACTCATCGTAACGTAGATACTCATCTTCACGAGGTGTTCGGGTCTATGATATCTGTTTCATCCATCCATTGATTATATTTATTTGGCCACCCTTCAAATTTTACTAACCACTGAACCCTTCCATTTCGCTTACGTTTTCTAATTTTCTTCTCTACATACCACAAAGCATCTTCATCTTTCATAACTTTCTGCAATTCCGACTCATAAAACAATCCTTTGATTGGTGAACCATCAAACTCCGTTATTTTATAAACGGGTATTGCTTGCATTCGAAATCTTCCACTAACTTTAAATATTTCCCGTGTAAAGTGTTCTTCGTATGAACGATCGAAAATCATATTAATGTGTGAAATCCTTACAAGATCACCAACTTTAAATTGGTACTTGCGTACCTTTGATGATGCAACATTCTTTGGTTTCAAATACATATATCCCCATATATCAGCTTCATTGTTTTTATTCACATTTTTTGGTGCAATGTAATTCAGGGATCTATGTGGGGTAGAGTTGTATGATTTAACAATGTCTTCAAGCACATTTAAGTATCTATGGTTTCTCTTCTCCGTGAAGTACCGATACATAATGTTTTTTAAAGTTTTAATTACTCTTTCAGCATAGTTTGCTTTTGTTTCTGAATTTTGAGTTGTAAAATACTTCACTCCTTTACTCTTAAGGAAGGATTTCATTATATTATTGTTAAATTCTTTCCCTTTGTCTGAACGCATGCGTTTACAAACACGACCATTGGATAAAATTTTCTTTAATGCATTTACTACATCTTTTGCTGTTTTATTTTTCAGAGGCTGTACCCACAGATACCTTGAGAAAATATCTATGACGACGAGAAGATACTTGTACCCATCGTTTTCATTTGCAATATTAGAGACATCAGCCAGATCCATATCATACTCATCATCAATGCCTGAGACTACAACTCGTGCTCGTTTGAAAGAATGTCTTAGTTCTTTTCGAAGAGTGTAACTGTCTTGACTGTTTAATATTCGCTTTATTTTCACTCTTCCAACATTAGTGATACCTTTGGATTTTAACATTCTGTACAATTTTTCTGGACCAACATGTGTATTTTTGTATGTCTTTAATATTAAATTGTTTAACTTTTCTTGTGTATTCATTTTGGAATATTTTTACAAAATGATAGGTAAGAC
The DNA here is from genome assembly GCA_002080025.1 of Modiolus philippinarum. Lineage (NCBI taxonomy): Eukaryota > Metazoa > Mollusca > Bivalvia > Mytilida > Modiolidae > Modiolus > Modiolus philippinarum. The sequence continues at coordinate 138,428 of MJUU01034872.1, forward strand.
ACATTTTCTTTGTATTTAAGGCCAACCAATATCCGTTGGTATCCCGTTTTAAACAATTTTGTGAATTTATTTTGTTTGAATGAAACTTTTACATTGGTTAAAACGGGATATCGAACCGATATTTTCACTTAAAACAAATAACACGAATGAATGCAATACAATTTTATTATATCAACATAAAAAATATGGAGTAAATATGATTATGAAATTTATTGTTCATTTAGTAAATCCAACAAGGGTTTAATCAAAAGTGGTATTAATCTGTGATACACCATCATTGTTCGTCTTTTTCTGTCTACACCAACTTGTCCACTAGCTAAAAACTGAATGGTTTTCCTAAACTCTCTAAGTTTATTCCTCTGTTGTGCGCTGATTATTATCCTTTGACGATAAATTATATTCGAAATGTCTGATATAACACGAATGTCTTCGTTTGAGCATTGCTCAATCATTTCTTTTCTTCTTCTTGGCCTAGCAAAGTAAAGTTCCTGAAGGAAGGCAGAGTGTTCAAATATACGTCTATTCATGCTGAAGGGTACACCAAAAATAAGTAGTTAAAATTCACAATTTTCTTTTAATCTCTCCTCCAGCAACACCAACCGCTTACACCATTGTAACACATTATCAGTACTTGGTTTATGTTCAATACACCAGTCCTCTAAGCAAGAAATAAAGTCATGTTTATAGTTATCTGGTGCACTCATTAGATCAACCTGGTCTTTCATCATGCTTACTATGTCCTTATCTTCTATCTTCTTAAAAGCAATATCAAAATATGTATCCAAATGCTCCATTTTTGTCCACATTAAACAAGTGTGTTGCACTTGACTAGGGTGATTCACTTCAGATCCAAAACAATTCCCTGTAACAATATCTGGTAGAAAGTCTAGAACCATTCTAGCATACAAATACTTAAGTGTATGACACATAAATCTCTCTACTTTCTCCATAATGACTGTTCTCTCTGAAGGCAAATCATAGAATGAGGAAATTGTATTATGATACGATTTCATGACGTCATACTCATTATCATCTTAGTGAAGAAACAATTTGGTTCCCATTTGAAATGTTCAGTTTCAACAATGTCTGAATGGTCCCATTGCTTCAAAGTTACACGCCACCTGGTCACCTACATTGGTGTAATAAAATCCATTTTTTATCAGATCCTTTGGTTTTTGTGTAAGTTGTATTGGCCAGTTTTTAAACGTTTGTTCTCTGCTAACGTAATATGCCATGAGAGGATGAACTGGTTGAAAACGAAAATTGTCTGTGAAATACGGAGCTACTTCCATGATGGGACAAAAATGATGACCTCTTTATCAACCCTCTGCAAATTTTTCAATTGCGTTCAGATATAATATCCAATCTCCTCCAGCAAGCCCACAGCCTATTTGATATGGAAATCCAACTGATTTAATGTCTAATGTTGCAAGCATTGACGAAACCACCTCAGTCTATTCTCTTTAGTATCTTTGTACGGTGGTATGCATCTATAGTTCTGACATCCGAAATCCCATTGACTTAAAAAACATATAACATCAGGATCTAAAACTTGTGGTGATTTGAATACGTAAATAGTGCCGGGTGTTCCTCTGTCTTCAAGAATAGCTAAGTTTCTACTGTCTAAACCTCGACGCGTTGAATAAATAATCACCCCAAGGGAAACGTTTAGCTATCTGGTAAGACAATCCGTGTGATCTAATGCAAAGACAATTAACCTGATGAATGATTGCATCGACATCTTTTTTTTTCAACAAATCTCCACGCACAATCTTAACACCCATCTCTATAGAAATATTGATTTCAAATGACAAATTAAATATTATATATTATTGTCGCCAACTCTTGTCACATGATCACCAACCAACCAACTTCACCAGTTTAACCAATCTATCAAAAATTAACCAGTGTAACCAGCTTCACCAGTTTTGGTATCATCACTATATTACTACTCACAGAACAAAACCTGATAGTACAGTGGTGACACCACACGGGACAAAATATGAAAGGTGAATTCCATTCCGATAATGGCCGTCATCTAGATTACAAGTCACGTGATATTTTGTCCAAAATGACGTTTTCTTACTTTTCTGAACGGCCCTAAGAAAAACCATGACTGCGTGTGTCATTCTCTATATTATCGCGTCCCCGCATGATTTTTGATTTCTCAAAACGAAATGAGTCTTCGATCATCCGTCAGTGACCAAATTATCAGGATAAATAATGAAATTCTGACAAAATATAAGGCTGTTGAGAAAGCGGAAGTAAAAATTCGCCACAAAAGATTTATCATATCTAGATAGCTGGATAGTGAAACGAACCGTGCTTGCTACTACACATGAGACACAAGATTATCTAACAATCTAGCTTATAATCTTCAAATGAAACGATGGGGGGAAAATTGTGTCATTTCAATCGATGGATTTTACCCAAAATTAAGGGGCGATAATCCCGATTGTCAACTATCGCTGTAGACGTCAACGCAAGTGCAACAGCTGAATTTAATGTTCTTGATTAAAAGTTTTTTAAAACTCACAGCAGACTTATATTTGCCATTTTACTTACTGTCCAAATTATGAGAGAAACGGGTAACGTTTGGGGGGAGGGGGCTTAGCAAGGATTTGAGATATACGTTCTTGGCTGGAAGTATAGAAAGTCATGTTGAAAAGCAAGAATAATACACCTCTGTACCGATTTTAATGTAACTCGTGTCTGTAGGTAGAGAGAGTGTTTAACAAGTGCATTCCCATAAACTTGGGCAGAGCCTATGGATTTATAAATGAAAAGGAAGCCTTTAGATATACAAGCACAGCTATACACAAGTCAAGACCAACCCAGATTTAAAAAAAAGTTTCAAATGTAGTTAACTTAATGTGGTTAAAATGCCAGTAGGGCTGTACATGTTTTGTGCATGATCAGAAGTTGCTTGCTGTATGAAATCAAGGTTTGATTTTCTGGAAGAGTGAGGAATATGAAAAATGAAAGGATATGGAGTGAATGTACATGTATTTTTTACACAGTGCCACACATTTTAATAATAAAGATTTTTCTTTACCATGCAGTTGGAGGTAAGAAGAAATCCTGCATCTGTCTGTTTTTTATCCATTTCACAAACACACAACCCGCAAGCCGGAGATACTAGGTCCTATTTCTATATCCCGGGGTTCCCTCGGGGTCCTCTGTTAGGAAGACACACACTTGCTCAGAGGATGCTGCGGGCCTATTCATAAGCCGGGACCGCGCACGGCGGAGTTGTTATTGGAAGATGTTTGAGGAGTTGATAATGGATATCGTCAGGGCCACATGCCGTGTCATGTGCCTTATCCAAGGATTATTTCAGTTCATCCATCGAAAACAATCTGTTGTATTCCTCTGTATTTTTAGATTTAAAGTTAAGTTTGTTTCGTTCTTTGGTTCTCTGGAATGTGGGTCCTTGATTTTTAGAAGAAGAATGTTTCTGAAAAGTTTATCCAATTTTGTTTGCAATATCTTTATCAGATGCTGAAATATCTTGCCCGTTTTTGATGTGATGAACATTATAGCTTTTCTATTTGTACCCTTGATTTTTTGTACCATATTGCGATTGTAAAGAGCAATAACAACTCTAAAAAGGGCCATCACTAATCTGCTTCCTGTTTGACGATTCGTTGATTGATATTTTCAGAACAATTTATGTTAAAATTTTCGTCAAAGATTTCTCCGCTTGTGTATGTAGAAACGATTTGATAGTTGGTCTGAAGCTTTAGTATATCCCTATATCCCTATTGTTGCTTATTTTCAGAGACCTTTGTACCACTTTGAGTACTAGATGGCATTTAAATCATATTGCATACTATCTATATCAGTATTGTTGCATATTTTCAGTACATTTGACTATTTGATGACATTCAATATCCTTATTGTTGCATATTATCAGAAAAAATTGTTCCAGTTTGAGTAATTAATAGATGGCATTAACATCATATCGTATACTATAGTTATCCCTCCTGTTGCATGTTTTCAGAAAATTTGTACCTAATTTGAAAACAAGATTGCATTTACACCATATCGCATACTTATGATATCCATATTGTCGCATGTTTTCATTAAATTTGTATCAAATTTGAGTACTAGATGGCATTTACTCCATATCGCATACTATAGATATCTGAATTGTTGAATCTTTTCAGTGTATTTGTACCAAATTTGAGTATTCCATGGCATGGACACGATATCGCATACTATTAAGGAAGGAATATATAATCGTCAACATTCATTTGATTGCAAAGGAGGTAGAAAACATTGGCTAACATAACGACCTTTTTAACCAATCTCATTCAAAATAAGGAAATTAATAGCTAATATAGATGCCATAAGAAATGGTGTGAATGCTCTTGAACAGACAAACTTAACCTCAACACGCAAAATTTTAGGAATTTTAAAAGAAGTCTGCGGAAATGTTTTCCAAAGAACAAGACCTTCTCCAAGAATTTTGAGGGGCGAAGTCATGCGGCAGTACATAGTGTCTATCTTGGACGGGGTGAATATCTGTTGATGATCTGTGAACAGCGAGGAGCACCAATAACAAGTGGATCCACTATTTAGAAAGGGTTGAAATTCCTGCAAAATGTGGACAAAATTAATCACCAGATTTGTCAGGGATTCCCCTGTTCATGACCCCTTTCCCTAATCATTATTGCGTTCGCCATCATCTCCAAGAGCCCGACTTGACCTCGTCTAGTAAAGTGTCTTCAAGAACATTAATGTGACGTAAAAGAACATGCTGCTAGGATGAATGAAATTAACATTGACACGTTGCAGATAAAATTAATGCATCTTGATTAGATGGGGAGGCTTTTTTCATATGTCGATAGGGAATTGTATTCCTAAGACCTTCAGCGTTTTTTATGTAATAAAGATCAGCCTCGAATAGGTCACTCTTTTTGTCATTTGTATGTGTTTTTCAATTTGTATATTTTGTGTTTTTTATCTTTTAATCGTGGCCAACTATACCATTTTATTTTGTTTCATAGTTAATTTGTGGCCATCCCACAAAATATTTATATTTTTATGTTCATGTTTTCTGTTGATTGCAACAAGAACTAAACTGTTAATAGCTTTAAAATGAAGAAACTATCAGTTCGTGTCAGATATGACACATTTATTGTTGATCTTAATTAATGTTTATGACATTTTTGAAATACACTTCTTTGAAGCGGTTGCTGTCACAGGTACCCATGTCCTATACATTCTTATGGAAATGCCTTTAAATCAACATTGTATCAGTATTTGATGTGTCATACCGTTTGACATTTATATTATTTACAAAATGAGATATATGTTAAGTTTTTCACATGTTTTTTTTTTTTTTTTTTTTTTTTTTTTTTTTGTCAAT